>BQNB010123232.1:0-20135 GCA_026074375.1 Tanacetum coccineum
GGTCCTGAGTTTACATGGTAATGTGAGGATCAAATTCAAAAGAAGTATCCGCACCTCTTCACAAAGACCGCACCGTCGTCAAGTACCGCGTCTTAGGACTTGAGGACAAGGCTCACTTAACGGGGGAAGACTATAACACCCCGTGTTTTCAGGCCATTTTACGATGTCATTTATTTCACTATTTATTTTTAGTCTTGTATGCGTTTGCTTTTAATTTTAATCGTTAAGTTAAATCACGTAAACTAAAAACTATCATTCAACGTAAACAGGCATCAAACAATTAAAAGTTTATGTCAAGCAAGTGTTAGATAATTATTTGGAGGATAATTATTAACTTTGCACATTTTATTTTTATTGGTTACGTAAAGTGTTTACGTTTCGCGATAAAATATATTTAGGCATTCACGGAACCACCAAAACTTATCTACGCTTCAACAAATACCCATTATTATACCAAATACTCAAAGTTTTATAAAACTTCACCTATGTTATTCATCATAGCCGAATTTTACAAAGAAAATCCAACTAGAAACCTACACTTTACAAGTTATACTTCTACATTTAACCTACAACTTATAAACTTCAAGTAACACAAAATAACAACACAAATTATCCAAGAATATCTAGTACTCCCCCCTAATTTCGGATGAAACAAAGTCCCAAAGGGACATGAAGCACACAATTAACCAACTAGGACTTATACAAAACACTAGCATTTATCACCTTAGTACATGACTAGTTAACTTGACCAAAGACCTTCATTATTTCCCTCCCAATGTTTCCCTTGGTCTTGGTCTTCAAGATGTGGTCTTGACCAGCCTTATGTAGTATATAAGGGTACTACTAGAAGAGATATAACAAACAACTTATTTCACTAGCAAAACTTCACTCATTTCTCTCTTTGTCTCTCCTTTAGGCCATGGCCAAACTCAAACACCCTTAAATAATTCATAAAATTTTATTTACAAAGTATTCAAGTGATCTAACATTATATCTAAGGTATCCTAAGGTGTATTGAAGGCTTGGTTTAGCATTTACAAGGGTTTAATCAAGAAGGTTTAGGATTAGGGTTTCTTGGATATTAGGGTTTTTTAAGTCTTGGAAGCTTGGGTTTTGATTCTAAAATAGGGTTTAGATCTTGTTACTCTTCATCATACTTCATCCTAAGGTCATCTAAAAACCATACACTCTTTACATTTATGATTTTATGAGTATATGATGTTTATATAGTGAATCACCATCTAGAAAACATATTACCATGTAAAATGGATTTTTACTTTTGATCATGATTTGATATACTTTATCATATGTTATATTAATGTTAAAATCATGTTGTAATGGAAGTATAAGCATTATACAAGTATGGTTTAGTTTATAAAAGTGTATATAAACTAGTTGCGTAAAAAGTCTACTTATTATAGTTTAAATGAACAAATAAAGAGGCTTGTTATCATGGACATTATTTGGACAAATGATGGACTAAAGAACCTAAAATATATGAGACATGTGGTAGGAAATATTGTAGAGGACTTGTAGCCATTTGATTTAAGTTAAAACTTATAAAAATATGTTTATAAAACTTTATAAAAGACAACAAAAATTCTAATCAAAATCAGAAAATAAAGCATTTATATTATATTTTATTAAAATACTACACGTCATGAAGATCGTAGGCATATAGAGAACTCGAAAATCCAAGCTATACCGAAGAAGATACGCCATTTGCAAGTTTACGATAATCAAAGCTTTTATAAAAATAATTTTATGAAAACTTATTATTTTTCCACTTCTGATAAAAATATATAATTATTTTTCATATAATGTACATATTTTTAGGATTCTAAAATATTAAGAATCATAATTATTTGATCAATAACGAAGGAGTTATGGATTTTTTATGTTTACGATAATAAATACTTTTATAAAAACAAATCACTATTCTTCTCAGCAACTTTTTGGAACATATATTAGTTAGATAGAACTTTTAATTACAAACACGTGCTCGAAAAAATTGCTAAAATCGGAGTTAAAACGCATAAGATATGACTTTTATGAGAATTACGCTAATTAAATTTAGACACAAGTGGACATTTTTACATTATGATTACGTGTTTGCCTAAGTAGCGATAACCATCTGAGCCCACAATCATGAACTGTCAATTACTATGTGAGCGCGGATGTTATGAATAGATCTATCTGGGATTGAAATCCCTGTTCGGGTGATTAGCTATCACTGGACAAACGAACGTATACCATGTCGGATTTGGGTTGTTGCGGGTTACAACATCATCACGGGCAATGTTGGAAATTTATATTGCAATTCATTTATGTCGAGCTTCAGTGTCATGAGCTTAGGGAAAAGTAATTACATTTTTGTGATGTTTGCATATATTGCATTATCATCCACTTGGGGAATCTTGTGGTCCTACATTATACATTTTACAAACCTATGAATTCACCAACATTATTGTTGACATTTTAAAGCATGTTTTCTTAGGAGATCAATGAGGTACAAGACAAGGGATACATTGGTGGTCATTTTTTTAGAAGTCATATGCATAAAAGATTTGGTTGCATTACATATTGGGGAAATATTTGTTATGGACTAGAATCTTGGTATTTTGAACAATGAACAAGTAAAGCTTCAGGCTTATGTAACAAATAATTTGCTAAATCCAATGCATCAGTTTTAAACGACTCTTTTAATGGTCGTTCTTATATATATCTTGTGCTATTGATCTATGAAGTAACACTCTCAGACCCATATTCCGCTGCGACCCAATTTGGGGATGTTATAGATTGCTATCAAGAGCCTAGGTTATAGAGAACCAGGTCAAATGTTTTTACTTAGACTATAACCGTTTTCAAACATTGCATTCATACGAAGGAGTTTTCACGGGACATACATATACTAGTTGTTGCATTAGTTGGTTAGACTAGATGCATTCATGATTGATATACGTGTTTATAATATAGTACGTATATTACAATAAGAGTCTTATATTAATACTTATATAAGCTACTTTTGATTTTCAGATTTTGTCATGTCGGATTCAGAGGATTCCACGGTTACTTACACAGAGTTATCTAGTCCGTTCGACGATCTGTCAGATATAGGATCTCTAGGATTCATTGTACACGGATATGATAGAGCCCATGATGCTAGAGGACCCTTATGCATATGTAGAGGCCGCTATGCAGGAGCCACCTTCACCAGATTTTGTTCCTGAGCTGGTATACCCAGAGTTTATGCCATCGGAGGATGATGTGCTTCCAACTGAGGAGCAGCCACTGCCTGTTGCTGTCTTACCTACTGCTGATTCATCGGGTTATATTACTGAGTCTTATCCCAAGGAGGATCAGAAGGAGGGCGATGAGGATCCTGAGGAGGATCCATCTGATTATCCCGCTGACAGAGATGATGATGAGGAGGAGGAGTCCTTCGGACCGGCCGACTCCATCCCACCACCCGCATATCGTACCACTGCCAGGATGTCTATCTTAGATCAAACACCTATTCCATTCCCGTCTGAGGCAGAGGTTGACAGACTACTTGTAATGTCTACTCCGCCATCATCACCACTTACATCATACTCATCACCACTACCTTAGATACCCTCAGCACTACTACCAGCATCATCATCATTACCTATATCACCTTCACCACTACCTGCTAGTCCTACTCATCCATTGGGCTATAGAGCTGCGATGATCCGGTTGAGAGCCGAGTCACCATCTACTTCCCATCCACTACCACTACCACTACCTATTGTACTTTCACATACCAGGGCATCTATGGCCATGATGAGAGCTACTGTACCATCCACCTACATCTTAGCACCTCGATTAGAGACACCACCATCAGGGACACCACCACTTTTACCTATACCATTACCTACATCATCCCACCTTTGATTCTACCCTCTACTAACTGTAGAGTGGATGTTCCTAAGGTTATGTTACCTCCTCAAAAGAGGTTGTGCATTGCCCTTGGTCCTAGATATGAGGTCGAGGAGTGTTCATCTGCTCCTACTGCTAGGCCTACTAGAGGCTTTAAAGCAGATTATGGTTTTGTTGGCACTCTGGATGCCGAGATTAGACGTGACCCAGATAGGTTACAGGATTACTGACGTCTGGGTGGATCCAGATGAGATTGCAGAGGATATACCAGCTACTGATGTGGTAGAGTTGGGTCAGAGGATGACAGATTTTGTCACTACTGTTAGGCAGGATACATATGAGATTTATGGGAGACTTGATGATGCACAGGATGATAGATTGTTGATGAGCAGTCAGCTCAACTCGCTACGTAGAGATAGGCGCTCTCATGCTCGCACAGCTAGACTTATGAAGAGTGAGGCCAGAGCTTCTCATGAGGCTTGGGTATAGTCTATGGATGCCAATGATACGTCACGTTCTAAAGTTAGAGCACTACAGACTACGGTTTTAGCACAGCAGACTGAGATTGGAGATTTACGGGCTACTAATCATAGGAGACAAACACAGCTCGCAAAGGCATTGACTCTGCTGAGGACATTACAGACTTAGATGGCAGCATTACAGAGTCAGCAGAGACCCGCTAGGGATCCAACACATCCTAATGTGCCGGAGGAGGCCGGTAGTAGTTCTTAGATCTGGTTATGTTGTAGCTACGTTGTATAGCCTACTAAGTATTACGGGATAACTCCCGACTAGTAAGGCCTTAGGTTTTATTTTCATCTTGTAACCTAATGGTAGTGATCATTTTGTAACCGAATAAGGTCATGTATGTTTTCCAGATTATATATGGAAGGGATGTATTATGTCATGTCTGTAATCGAATTTATTATGAATGAATATCGATTTAGCCACACCATTGTTAATTTAAATTCAGTTGTATATTTCACTGGGTGATGTGATCTCACTTTATTTATTGTGTATATGTCATGTCACGGTTATGATTGTATGAAATCTAACGGGTATTATATTTTCCTGTGATTTTAAGAAAATGCCTCTAAGGAAAACACCCAGAACCAGAACCACACCAGCCACAACAACCACCCCAGCCACAACAACCACCACCACTACTCCTGTGACTGATGAACAACTTAAGGCATTAATTGCTTAAGGATTTGCTGACGTGTTGGCAAAACATGATGCCACTAGAAGCAGAAATGGCGAAGACAACCATGATTCAGGCACAGATGTAAGGAGACAAGCTCCTCTTGCTCGTGAGTGCACTTACCCAGACTTCATGAAATGCAAACCCCTATATTTTAAGGGTACTGAAGGAGTTGTCGAGTTGACTCAGTGGTTTGAAAGAATGGAAACTGTGTTCCGTATAAGCAATTGCACTGTGGAAAACCAAATCAAGTTTGCCACTTGTACTCTTCTTAGAAGTGCTCTAACGTGGTGAAACTCCCACGTTAAGACTTTTGGTCACGATGTTGCTTATGCAATGACTTGGATAAACCTGAAAAAGAAGATATCCAAAAAGTACTGTCTAAGGGGTGAGATTAAGAAGCTGGAGGTTAAGATGTGGAATCTAAATGTTAAAGGTACCGATGTGGTAAGCTATAACCAACATTTTTAGGAACTGGCATTGATGTGTGCTAGGATGTTTCCTGAAGAGTCGAATAAGATCGAGAGGTATGTCGGTGGTTTGCCTGACATGATTTACGGATGTGTAATGGCATCTAAGCCAAAGACCATGCAAGATGCAATTGAATTTGCAACTTAACTGATGGACAAGAAGATCAACACCTTTGCTGAATGTCAGGCTGAAAACAAGAGAAAGTTTGATGACACGTCAAGGAACAATCATAACCAACAACAACAAAACAAGAAGTAGAACACTGGTAGGGCTTACATTGCTGGGTCTGGTGAGAAGAAACCTTACAGAGGATCTAAACCTCTATGCTCTAAATGCAACTATCACCATGATGGTCAGTGTGCTCCTAAATGCCACAAGTGCAACAGAGTTGGCCATCTTTATAACACCCTGTGTTTTCAAGTCATTGACGACATCAATAAATTCACAATGAACCTTTTTGAATTGTACGTGTTTGCTTAAAATTGTAAACGTTAGGTTAAATCGCGTACGCCAAAAATTAGTGTTCAATGAAGCACGTGGAATGGTGTATGCCTTAGGAGGAGGAGAAACCGATCAAGACCCTAACAACATTGAAGATGAGATCGAAACTTAAAAGACAAGTTGTCTATCTTCGCCTATGATCCCTAAGTTGGAACTATCCTAGACTTTATCTCTTAGGATTTCTTGTTGTAATTTTCTCTTAAATTCCGTTGTACTAAATGATTCAAGTATCTATCAAATTAACAGTATTATGAACTCCATATTACTTTTAACAAACTCTTAATTTTGTTTTATCAAATCACTCCTCCCCACCATTATTATGAATAAAATTATAACACATTTTAACGAAAAAATAGCATCACATCGTTATCCCTCAAATATACATAGTTTGATCACCTATGTATAATTCAGGAAGGACCAGAAGTAACACGCCCCGGACCCTTATTCCGCTGCGACCCAATTTGGGGGTGTTACAGATTGGTATCAAGAGCCAAGGTTATAGAGAACCAGGTCAAATGTTTTTGCTGGACTATAACCGTTTTTCAAACATTGCATTCATAAAAAGGGGTTTTTTATGGGACACTAGTTGTTGCATTAGTTAGTTGGACTAGATGCATTCATAATTGATATACGTGGTTATAATATATTACGTATATTACAATAAGAGCCTTATATAATATACTCACATAAGTTATTTCTGCTAGTCACAGTAGTCATGTCAGCTGATTCCGCTGTTACCTATACTTCTGTTCACTCCGAGGCACGATCATGGAGTATCCCATCTGAGGATCCTTACGAGGAGGCTGCCAGACAGCTACTGGAGCAGGCACCACGTTCTCCAGAGTATGTACCTGATCCCATGGAGCTGGAGGATCATGTACCAGTGTACATTCCGGAGCCTGAGCATCCTGAGGACTTAGTGCCAGCTGAGGATGAGGCACCTACACCTCTACTACCACCATCCTTTTTATCTCCACGTATTCGACCCCTAAGTCCTAGAGCACTCGCGGCTGAGATGAGAGATGTAGCATCATCCCTCCATCATTCACTACACCCATCAGGGACACCACCATTGTTACCTATACCTCTACCTGCACCATCTACTAGCCGCAGAGCTGATATTCCCGAGACTGACACGCCGCCTCGGAAGAGACTACTACTTACTACTCCCAGACCTGGGAGTGAGGTTGGAGAGAGTTCTGCTGCTGCGAGACAGCCAGGACCCACTATGGCCCATAGAGTCGATTACAGTCTTGTAGACACTATGGAGACCAGGTTTCGAGATACTGAGAGGAGGATGATGACCGCCTTAGAGATGGTCAACATGAGGGTCAGTTACCAGGTAGATGTTCGCAGTAGAGAGAGTTCGGAGTTTCACTCACGACATCACGATGCCCAGAAGGATCATGCAGCGGTGAGAGCTGAGATTGAGGTATTGAGGAGAGAGAGACTTGCTTACGAGCAAGAGAGTATGGAGACCCGTCAGGCCTTGGCCAGGTCTGAAGCTTACTGCAGGGCATTAGAGGCACGAGTTACAGTATTAGAGACTGAGGTGCGTCGCCACGAGTGGCAACGTCAGGCTGCAGATGATCTTGCTGTTCGGCATATCATGCGTACCCAGGCCCTGGAGGCTGGAGCACGCGTTGACACGTTGGAGGACACTGGTAGCAGTTCCTAGACTTTGATTATGATTGTAGCTACTATGCAGTCTGTTAAGTTTTTATGGGTTACTGTCAGTGTAGCTTATTTTGTAGTCCACTAACTTGATAATACTCGTTGGTAGTGTTAAAAAAAAGCTTGTAACTGCTTTTACTCATAGTAAAATGAATGTATAAAGTATTAACTTTTACGTTGTTGGTTATGATCATGCTACTGTACGAGGGGGATTTATTTTATGTCATGGTTGGTTTGTTTATTCTTATAATCTACGCATATGTGTTCTACTACCTTACCTACTTGTTGGGATCACGGAGTGTCATGATTTTCCCTTGGATGAAACCTCATATACATTCTTTTTCCCTGTGATTTTCAGGAAACAATGACAACTTTGATCAAAGGGATATTGTTGAGAAGTTGAGCGTTTTGTAGCCCAGCGAGGTGGCTAATGCAATCGAGGCTATTTTGGCCATTTATGAGACCAAAACCAAGTCATTTGCTCCGTAAGTCAATGAGCCCAGACCAAACAACAAGAATGCAAGTAGCAGAGAATGCTAACAGTAACAAGGAGAAAGTAGAAGGTAACCATAATGGGAAAGGTACTATTAAAGGCGGGAATACAATAAGATGCCAGCATGACCCAGATTGTAGTAATCCTGCTGCTGCTAAGAATCAACGGAACTCACAAACCTTTTATGAGTGTGTATGGGTTCCTAGACACTTCAGAGTGAGTGTCCCCAATTAGTGAAGTTTCAGAAATGTTTGGGACCCCCAAAAAAAAAAGATTCGCAACTCTTCTAAACACGCAGGCTGAGAACAAGAGAAGTTGAATAACAAGTCCAAGAACAATCATAACCTAACAACAGCCAAACAAGGAGGCAAAATACTTGGCAAAGCTTACACTGACAGGGGCACGAGAAGAAATATTACGGCGGGTCTAGAGCCGTTTGTGTACAAAATCAACTATCATCATGAGGGTTACCATGTGCTCCCAAATGCCACATATGCAACATAGTTTGCGCCCATATACTGATTCCGTAACTGTAGGAACCTAACAAATTGACAATACTACTAAAACCAAAGAGGCACGAGGCACAAGTCAAAATGATAATGATTGCTATGAATGTGGGAATCAAGGGCACTGCAGGAGTGATTGCCCAGAGCGAAAGAACCGAAACCATGAAAACCAAACTAGAGGTGCTGGAGCACGTGGAGCGGTGCATGCCTTAAGAGAAGGGGAAACCGATCAAGACCCTAACAACATTAAAGATGAGATCAAAGCTTAAAAGAGAAAGTTGTCTCGCTTTGCCTAATAAATCCTAAGTTGAAACTATCTTAGACTTTATCTCCTTAGGAGTTCTCGTTGTATTTCCCTTAAATTTCAGTTGTACGAATGATTTCAAATTATCTATCAAATTATCGTATTATGAGAATTTCGTCAATATTAACTTAGGTTCCTTATTTACTCTTACAAACTACTCTCACGAATATCATGAAATTATAACGCTATTTTGACGAAAATGAGCAATGCATCGTTAGTCCTCAATTATACATGGCCTGATCAACTATGTATAATTCAGGAAGGTACCATGCCGTGCTGAGAGTAGTCACTCTAAAAACCTCTTGTTAAGGAAACAATTTTCTACTTTTATCATGTTTGGTGTGCGTATTCATAAAACGCGTTTACTTTTGGAAATCGAATTAGTAACCATATCAACTAAGCAGACCTTCACTCCGTCTTACTATAAAGTTGGCATCATCTTATACCAAATCCTAAGCCGAGAAGCCAAGACACATTACTAGTCGCCCTATGACAATTTCGCTATCGAATTTGCTCGCCATTAGAGAATTTACTAAATCACCCATTCAACATAAACTTAATGCCTGTAGAACTTGGTAGTTTCGATGCTATAATCGGTATGGATTGGTTGGCGAAGTACCAAGCGGTCATTGTGTGTGCCGAGAAGATTGTCAGCATTCCTTGGGGAAATGAAACCTTAATCATATACGGTGACGGAAGTAACCAGGGAAATGCGACACGATTAAATATCATTTCGTGCACTAAAATGCAGAAGTACATGCAAAAAGGATTTCCTATCTTTTTGGCACATGTTACTGCAAAGGAGGTTGAAGACAAGTCAGAGAAGAAGCGACTTGAGTACGTACCGATAGTTAAAGATTTTCCTTATGTATTTCCTGAGGACTTGTCGGGTCTTCCTCCGACTCGACAAGTGGAATTTCAAATCGATCTGGTACCTGGTGCCGCACCCGTAGCACGGGCACCTTATCGATTGGCGCCTTCCGAAATGAAAGAGTTATCTGAGCAACTGAAAGAGCTGTCCGACAAAGGCTTTATAAGACCCAGTTCCTCACCCTGGGGAGCTCCGGTCTTGTTTGTCAAGAAGAAAGATGGATCATTCCAGATGTGCATTGACTATCGGGAATTAAACAAACTGACAGTGAAGAACCGTTATCTACTCCCCAGAATCGATGATTTATTTGATCAGCTTCAAGAGTCGAGTGTTTACTCGAAGATCGACCTAAGGTCAGGTTATCACCAACTGAGGGTTCGAGAAGAAGACATTCTGAAAACTGCCTTCAGAACTCGTTGGCCATTACGAATTTCAAGTTATGCCATTTGGTTTGACAAACGCACCTGCCGTATTCATGGACCTTATGAATCGGGTGTGCAAACCATATCTGGATAAATTTGTGATTGTCTTTATTGACGATATTCTGATATATTCAAAGAACAAGCAAGAACACGAAGAGCACCTTAAGCTAATCTTAGAGTTGTTTAAGAAAGAGGAGTTGTATGCCAAATTTTCCAAATGTGAATTTTGGATTCCCAAATTACAGTTCCTCGGTCACGTGATTGATAGTGAAGGAATCTATGTGGATCCAGCCAAGATTGAATCTATTAAAGATTGGACATCTCCTAAGTCACCAACGGAGATTCGTCAATTTTTAGGTCTTGCTGGGTATTATCGAAGATTTATTGAAGGGTTTTCAAAGATTGCCAAACCAATGACTAAGCTTACTCAGAAGAAGGTCAAGTTTGAGTGGGGCGATAAACAAGAAGCATCTTTTCAACTGTTGAAGCAGAAGTTGTGCAATGCACCAATCCTTGCATTACCCGAGGGAAGCGAAGATTTCATCGCATACTTTGACGCTTCAAAGAAGGGTTTGGGCAATTGTGACAGATGTGGTGTTGGTTGTTTCTGGGGCTATGTTTGACCTCGTGGCTTTTTTTGGTGCCATTTTCTTTAAATCACAAGAAAATATAATACCCGTTAGATTTCGTAAAATCATAACCATGACATGACATATGCACAATAAGTAAAGTGAGATCACATCACACAATAAAATATACAACTGAATTGTAATCAACAAAGATATAACCAAATCGACATTCATTCATAACAAATTCGATTACAGACATGACAATATCTACCACCATTCATATATAATTGGAAAACATTACATGATTGGTTCAGATACAAAATTGATCACAATGATTGGTTACAATATAAAGAATATATTACACCCTAAAAGGCCATACTTGCGGGATTGAACCCGTATAATACTGTAGTAGGCTGTACAATACAACTAGCCATAATAGATTCTAGGAACTTGCTACCAAGCATCTCCGGTATGCTTCTGGCTGTTTGCAGGGACCTTTGGCGGGTCATTGCGTCTCTCGAACTCTGGCATCTGAGTCTGAGTCTCTTTATCAGCTTCATTCGGCCTCTGTGAGTGCTTCTGCCTCCTGTGAATTGGCTCCAGTATCTCTGAAAATCACCGGTTGTCTCTACGGTCTTGCTGGACCTGTATACTCCCTAATTCTGTGACTGCTGTGCTAAAACTGTGGTTCGTAGCGACATAATCTCTGGCACGCACAAGATCATCGCATCCATTTAGATCGTCCCATAGCCTCCTCTAAGATATCTAGCCTCAGTCTCCATGAGTCTAGCAGTACGTGCATGTGCACGCCTATCCCTAAACAACATGTTGAGCCGACCAGCCAATAGTTGTCGCCCAGACTGCTCATCGTCTAACCTCGTATAAATCTCATCCGTGTCCTGCCTAACCCTAGTCTCAAACGCTGTCATATGTCGACCCAACTCTGTGTCAGTACTAACTGGTGCCCCCTGCAGGGTCTCAACTATCTCATCCCACGAGTCGGTGATCCCATATCTAACATCTCTCTCCGGATCACGCCTGATCTCCCTATCTATAGTAGCTACAAAACCATAGTCTGCCCTAAGACCTCCAGCCGGTCTAGCAGCAGCAGCAGACGAGCTCTCTCCGACCTCGTATGCAGGACCAAGAGCGATACCTAACCTCTTTCGAGGCGGTAAGGTAACCTCGGGTCTGTCCTCTCTACGGTCAGTAGAGAGTAAATGCAAGGGTGGTGTCCCTGATGATGGTGCAGCTGGTCTGGTGTGGGAGAGTATGATGGGTGGTGGTAATGGTAGTGAATGGGAAGTAGATGCGGCCTCGGCTCTCAGCCGGATCATAGCAGCTCGATAGCCCAATGGACGAATAGGACTAGCAGGTGGTGATGGAGATAACACGGGCACTAGTGATAATACTGGTAGTGGTAGAGAAGGTATCTGGGTAAGGGGGGGGGGAAAGAATAGTGCTGTCTTAGTCACGATTTTTTTTTTACCCATTTCGTATTCCTTTCTTTTTCGAGCGTGATGACCCTGGTGAGAGCTGGGGGGGTGTTGATGGTGGAGTAGATATAGCGAGAAGTCTGGCAACCTCTACATCAGACCAAACTGGTGTAGGTACTGGAGCTGGAATAGAAATCCTAGCTGTAACGCGATATGCAGGGTGTGGTGGTGGTGTGGCCGCAGACTCATCGGTCTCGAACGACTCTGTCTCCTCCGTAGATGGGGCCTGATCAACAGCTGGTAAAGCAACAGTCGCAGAGTCTCGGTCTGGAGTGGGTGTGGCTCTCTCCTTGACTCGTATCAGCCTCAAGATGTCAACTCATATCATCCTCATCATCCTCTGATGGCTCATCCTCATCATCGCCGTCATCTCCTCCGTCTGCAGGATAATCGATAGGATCCTCCTTATGGTCCTCGTCGTCATCCTCCTCCAGATCCTCCTCAGGATCGGACTTCGGAACATAATACGGTGACTGAGCAGTAGGTGAGGCAGCAACAAGTAGTGACTACTCCTCAGCCGAAAACACCTCGTCCTCCTGCGGCATTTATACTCGGGTTCAGATACCAGTTCTTGGATAAAACCTGGTTGGTGGTGGAGATGTGGCTACTCCGGGGCCAGGTATTGTAGCTGGTGTTGGCGGTGGTTCGGGGGCCCTGTAAGGCGGACTTCCACCATACGGCGTCATTCTCAAGCATCCTCTGGGCAATCCCTCGTGCTCAGGTCCAACAAACTCCTGGTGATCCAATGTATGATAAGCTCCTCTAACGGACTGGATATTTCTCCGTGCTACTTTGTGAACCCCGGATTCATCTGAATTTGACCATGATGTATCTGAAAATCCACAATAGCTTATATTAGTATTTAATATAGACCTTCATATGTAATATATTCTCATATCTTAACATGTATATCAATCAAGAATGCATCCTTGTCCATACAACTATGCAACAATAGTGTATGCATGAAGGTATGCACGTATGATATGTCTCGTGTAAATCCCCTTTTTATGACATTGCTATATGTTTGAAAATGGTTTATAGTCGCAAAAAACATGACTGGTTCTTATAACTTGGCTCTGAACCAATCTGTAAACCCTCCTATATTGGGTCGAGGGGAAATAATGGGTCTGGGAGCGTGTTACTCTAGATCAATAACACCAAGATTTATATTATAGAACAACCAAAAATTCGTTTTTAAAACGATACATTAGATTTAACAACGATATTTGGTTACAAAGCCCAAAGCTTCAATTGTTCACTTGTTCCCCAAATTACAAAGATTTCAAGCCAGTATCTGATATACATTACATGTAATGCCGACAAAATCTGTAATGCATGATATCCAAATCAAAACCACCAATGTATCCCTTGCACCTCGTTTGATATTGACCTCCTGAAAAACATTGCTTTAAAACGTCAACAATAATGTTGGTGAATTCATAGGTTTGATAAATTGTATATTGTAGGACACAAATTTCCCAAGTGCTATGATAATGCATCAGATGAAGACATTCATATAAACGTAATTACGTTCCCTAGCTCATCATTACTGAAGCTCGAATATAGAATCAATATAAATGGCCTACAATTGCACCGTGATGATTGTTCTATCCCGCAACACTCTCCTATTATTCGACATGGTATCCGTTCGTTTGCCCTGTGATGCTAAATACCTATCCGAACGGGATGTCATCCAATAGATCTATTTTCATAACATTGCTGCGGCTCATAATCCAGGAACGGACAGTTCATGATTAATGGGCTCAACTAGGTATATCTTACTTAGGTATCAACGATATCATAATATAAAACTTATTCACTTGTGTCCAATGTAAAACAGTGCATGTTTCTCACCCAAAAACTTATAAAACAAAATACATGTAAATCGTTTGGGCTATGAACTCACCTTGAGTGAGCGTATATCAAGTATATCACAGAAAATTGCATCACGGTATATGATCAGAGTGCAAACCTAATCCAAATATAGGTCGTATTATAAGTACTAAACATTGGGTAATTACTTCCATAATATAATTCTATATAGCTAATCACCATCTCATTATTTAATGAATCTTATTTTATAACGTGAAAACGTTTTATTAAATATACCTTTGGTAAAAATGACATAACTTTCACGTTTCAAGTCCGTTTCTTGCGTTTTATGTCCACGCTTTCGTATTAAGACGAGTTATAAAAATTTGACGTTTTCATATTTTTAGTCCTCTGATGAACAATGATTTTTACTGTTACATTCCTGTTATAAACATATTTTTATAACTTTTATTAAGTAAAACCCGTAAATGTCGTTTTTTTTCGTTTATTGCTCCGTTTTTGTGTGATCCTCTTTCGAGCACGGATCTTCGTAATTGAAAGTTCTATTTATTTATGAGGTTTACAAAAACAAATGTTCCTGAGATGAACAGTAACTTTTATAAAAGTATTTTTATACATTTTAAGTATATAAACTCGCGTAATTCGTAACTTCTTCGTTTTTAATTGAAAAATTACGTTTCTTATTGTTTTGGAATCCTAAAAATATGTGTGATTTAATAAAAATACCAAAACCTTCTGTTCGTAGAATTTTTATACAAGTTTTTAAAAAAATTCTTTTATAACTACCGGTTATTATCGTAAAGCTCGTAATAATACGTATCTTTGTCAATTAATCGTTTTTTCAAGTTCCTTATATGCCCGGAATTATCATGAGACGTAGTATGCTTATAAAATAAAAAATCCATGCCTAAATATTCGTGCCAAAACAGTCCCTAAATATCCTTTTGAGTTTATTTGTATAACTTTGTTTTTATATACTTTTTAACTTCATAATTTACCACAAGTCATTTGTAACTCTTAATATAGTATGTCATATATATTATATAGTCCATAGGTCCATCATTTGTCCATCTGCCCAAGTTAACAATTTCTTAACAAGGCTATTAAATCATAAACTTTCTTATGTAACTTTACTTATAGTTATATAATATTTTATTTTTAACACATAAACTCAACAACATGTTACAATACTTATAATCCTATTATATCATGATATTACCAATCACATAACATATGAAAAAGTGTACCAAATGATGATCACAAGTAAAAACTCATTTTACATGTTTAAAAGTCCTAAATGGTGATTTTTGCTATAAAGAACTTATATACACATAAAATAATAAATGTAAAGATATAAAGGGTTTTAGATGACCTTAATATGATATAATACGATGAACCACAATATCTAAACCCTAGTTTAGATGAGAAACCAAAGCTTGCATAACTTGAAAACCCTAATTCCAATTAGAAACCCTAATCTTGCTTTTCTTGCTTCAATACTTGTAAACCTTTAACCAACCATTCAAAACACCTTAGGTTATCATAGGAATGATGTATGAGTGCTTGTATGGTCTTAGAAAATCAATCTATGGATTTTATAAAAGGGGGGTTTGATGTCGTGGCTTCCTAATCTTACACTTTCTTACTTCAACACTTGTAAACCTTAAACCAAACCTTCAAACCTTCTTGGGTTATCTTAGATATGATGTGTTAATGCTTGTATGTGTTGTAAATATAATTGTATGAATTATTTTGGGTATTTGTTGTTTGGCCGTGGCCTATATGGGAGAAAAAGAGAGGATTTGTGTGGTTTTCACCTTAGAAAATGAGTTGTATGTTTACCTCTTACTAGGTACTTCCTATATATACTTCTTGGACCTAGTTGAAATCAAGACTAGATGCATGCAAGACACAAATGAGGATTTTAGGGAAGTCTTAGTCTTTTTATATTAGAAGTCTTAAGATAAATATCTATATGTTCCTAAAACTAGATAACATCCCATGAAAACAAGGAAGGTGTTTTTTTCTAGATAATATCCATTGTTTAATTTCTCTTAATCTGGCCTATTGATTATATAAAGTGATGATAAATTTTATCAATTTTGGGTATTGAGTATAATTGTGGTATTTTTGAAGCGTAAAAATTTTGGTGGTTCCGGGACATGCCTAAACGTATTTTTATCGGAAACGAAACAATTTACTAAACAAACAAAATAAAAGTGAACAAAGTTAATAATTATCCTCCAAATAATTACTTAACACTTGCTTGATGTAAACATTTAATTGTTTGATGCCCGTTTACATTGAATGATAATTTTTAGCTACACGATTAACTTCAAATGTATTACATTTTAAAAGCAAACGCGTACAATTACTAAAAATAAGTAGTAAACTTATTGCCGTCGTAAATGAGCCTAAAACACGGGGTGTTATAATTTATATTGTTCCTTGAATACTGACATCACAAATCACGTGATTAACAACATTAAGTATATACTTGACATGTATGACATAGACATGTCCAGACTTGCAGCACTAATCTTATATAAACGAACCAAAAAGTACCATTAATTCGTTCAAGAATAACATTGCCTATTCGTTCCAAATAACTTTAGCCCACAAAATCCGTCCATAAGTGCAGCTTTCGGCCCAATCTTGAAATGCAGCCCAATTCATATTTTCAGCTAACATATCACATGAATGAAAACCTCCATACCTTCTCTAATCCATATGAAAGTTATGACCCAATTTAACAAATAAGGATTTAAGACCTATTGAATCACAAAAATAATTACCAACCCATTTACGACATCATATCTATGACCCATGTTATCATAACCTCAAGAACATAAGCCCATCAAAAACTCAGTTAAACAGGCCTATGTGTGCCATTTCCTTATTTTGATATTTAACAGATCCTCTTAGCAATTAGGTCAACACAAACCAAACCCTATTACACTTCTCATATTATACAACGCCTACACACTTCTTCTCTCATCCACCTTATTACTCCATTCGTCTCTTTTCTTCTACATAACACAAGACATCTGCTCCTATCTCCTCATATAAACGCATCAAATCTAGATTCACCTTATATCTTAAAAAGATAGAACGCAGACACCCATCTGTTAACACACGTGTAATTACACACAATCGCTAACCACTCAAATTTTATACATAAACCAAACAAATCCTTCATTGCTGACTCATTAACTCATGAAATTCTAACAAAACTCGTGTTCTTTCTGCTCAAGCAAGTAAGTAACAAATGAAGGCTTCAAGATCTTAAACAAGGTCTCGGGTAGGTTCATGCTATTTTATTTTTGTTAAAGATTGATGATGGATGTTCTCTCATATTCTTGATTGATTAAAAATCTTGTCTTGAATGTAGAACACAAAAGAGATGAATCTGATATCATATGGTTTGTGAAGATTGTTTGAGCTTGAAGATCATTTGAGTTTTGTTGTAACAGTGAGATGATAATGGTGAATGGGATGGGAGTAGATTATTTGATGTTGTTGATGTGGGTTGCAAGTGATGGATTTTCTTTTTTAGTCAGAAGGTTTATACAACTGAGTCACTCGGTTATAGCCGAGTTGACTCGGTTTGAGGTTGATTGGATATGTTTATTTGTTGAAGCTGTTATTTAAGACGAGGGATAGGATAGTTGTGGTTGATGGATATTGATTGTTCTTCCTCATTTTCCTTTTTGTTGGACTCGGTTAATACCGGTTTAACTTACTGAGTTGGCTCAACTGAGTTGACTTGGTTATCATTGTCTTGTTTTGCAGTTCATATCTGAAACCAGAAACCACATACAAAACATCATTAAGAAACCAACAATATAAACTATTAATTAATTGTTGTTACGACCTGAGAAACCAATCCCTTAACCTGCTGTAATCCCGTGGGAATGAAATCACACATGTAAAAACTCCAAACCGTTGTGGTAACTTTCAACATTATCATCACCAACTTCAACTTTTCCTGGTTCATTCTTATTACCAGCAGCAGAAACATAAACGACACCAACTTCAATTTTTTTATGAAACCTTGTAAATCCTAGATCAAGAGCCCCGTGGCTCTGATACCAATTGTGAAGATCGTTTAAGCCCAAATAGGATTAGTTTTACAAATAACTTATATACGTACACCGAAATATAAAGAACAATAATGTTATTTAACAAGTTTTTTCATTCATACGTTTCCATCAAGCCCCAATTCTAGATGATTAATTCTTGAACAGCTACAATATAACAGGGATCAAAGATCCTTGGGGCTACACACAACTTCTAGGCGTCTACTTAGAGAACTCACTCTTAGACACACACACACTTTTACTAGTCGACTACATTTTCCTGTGCACAAAACTATGTGTCTATGATCTCTTTATATAGGGAGAGATCAAGACTTACAAAGGAAGATAAACATTAGACAAGTAAATCTTTTAAATATTTAGAGAATATCTTCTGTTATCTTTATCTTTTTAAGGAGATCTTCCAGAATCTACATATTCTCCATCAGCTTGTAGAATTCTTTAATGATAATTTTAGTCCTTTTGTTTCATTCTTTTTTTTATTTTGTCTCATTAAATCTAGAATCCCAACAAAACCATATGGTCCTTATGTTTTCGGCCGAACCACACACACACACCTTTGGTGTGTGTTGGTCATTTATACTCTTCTTGACAAGTCAAAAACCCTAGCTCCTGGCCTATAAATACATACACTTATCTTAACTTAGGGTTTTCATTCATTTCATAGCCTCAAAAATTGTTTTCTCTCCCTCTCTTGCTCTCCTTGCTCACGGCACACACATACATACATACACAATCCATACTTTTGATTTCTATCAAGATTCACTCATTCTAAGTTCATTACTAAGGTTACCTAAGGTGTTTGCAAGAATTGGTTTTTTGATTTAAGGGTTTTCTTCAAGATCTACAAATTAGGGTTTTATTTTTATTTGGGGTATTTTAAGATCTATTGATTTTGGGTATAGATCTTGGGTTTACTTCTGTTCTTCATTCTTGAATATCTTGAAATCTTCTTGTGGTTTTTTATGCTCTTCTTTATATGTTCAAGATCCATACACTCTATAGTGTTTGTGTTTAATTTTTGAAAGAATTAAAGACAAATTTATATTACTGATACTACTTTTTTTACTGAGTTTAAAATTATGTTCTTGGTGAGATGAAGTTGATGCGGTTGCAACAATAGAAATGAAGAGATTAGGTTAGATTTAGGTGTGGTTTTGTTGTGGATTAGTTGTGAATGGAGGTTAGGCTAGATTAGACACTATTGTAAAGTTTGGGTGGATTTTGGTTGCGTTTTTGACAAAAAGTGTTTGCTGTCCCAAATTTGTTTTGAGGTTTTGGTCGACCTAAAAATGTTTTCATAAGACGTAAAAGTAGTTTTTGAAGAGCTCGTTTCGAATAGATAGTTTTTCATATATCGCACATTAAAATTGGATTTAAAACGACCAAGTTATAGCCAAATGAAACTTGAAACATTTTTCGACAAAACCGGATGAATAGTGTGCTGATGTGAATAGTAAAATGAGTTTTCAGACATTTTTGGACTTTCTAAACATTAGCTAAACATATAGTAACACTTATATATTGATTGGTATTGTTTAATGACGCCGTCAACATATTTTAGGAAAAGCGATAAAGTTACTAAAAATAGTAAGTTTGGTAAAAATTTAGCGGAACGGACTTAGAAGTTAAGTAATTAAGGCTAGTTAGTGCGTTTTGACTTATGGAAACTTAACAAATATAGGAGACGGTATTAACGTCCCGAAACTAAAAACTTTTCTAAAATAGAAACTTACTAAAAATGGAAACTTTTGGTTAAACGCCGAAACTTAAAGAAAAACTATATGATTTCATTTC
>BQNB010123233.1:0-18789 GCA_026074375.1 Tanacetum coccineum
AAAAAAGTTTCCTTTTTTAAAGTTGCTTAATTTTTCATAGTTTATAAGTTTAAAAAAAATGTTTTATCAAAAAGGAAGAGGCCAAGGGTCCAACCCTGGACCTTCCCCTTTCCTTACCAACGTCCCACACACACCCCCTCTTAACCATCATGCTACAATAGCTCATCCAACATCTTTTGCACTCTTAATTCCTTTAACCTCTTTTTGGGCCATTTAGCTTATAAGCCTTTTCGGCTTATTTCTGGCTTATTTATAAGCCTTCCTTTTCGGCTCTTATTTTTCTTGCATTCTACTCCTTTCAAGCTACTTTTCTGTATTTTTTGAGATTTTTCTAAAACTATTTACTATTTTTAATCATTTATTTTCTTTAAAACTGTTTTTAATTCATAAATAATTATAAAAAAGTCAAAAAAATATAATTCTTTTTTTTTAATTTTCTTTTATCATTTTGCATCTTGGAAAATTAATTTTGCTTTTGTAGGGTTATTTTTGCAAAATTTCGTTTTTTAAAGAACGGGTTTCGAACCCCGTTCTCGTTTTTAGGTTTTAATCACTTTCAGCTTTCGTTTCTAGTTTTCCTTTAATCGTTTTTGCATTTTATTCGTAGATTAGTAATCAAAATTCTAAAAACCTTTTTAACCATTCAAACGCGCAATCACAAACGTCTTCGATTTTCAATTTGCACCTCGACGGGATTACGACTCCGGGTAGGTTTTGAGGGATTGTGCTTTGGATAAAAGCGAATCTTTTTAAAGCCTCTTGGAATACTTACTATTGATATTTATCCTTACGTATTTATATTTATATATTTATTATATATTTGTATAATTAAAGGGTTGAAAATACGCGAATCAGACGGCGAACCGAATCGACGTAATTGAATTGGCTTGTGAGGAGTATTCTCAAGAAGTTCTTGGTTTCTCCGATGTGATCGCTAGTAGCAATCCCACTCCTTACTATGACCCGATCGTTTCTACTTCTTCTCCGACTCTCACTCCCTTTGGGGATAGTGATTTTCTTCTTGAGGAAGTCGATGTTTTCCTCGCTCTTGAAGATGATCTAACTTCACCAGAAGTTGATGACTCTTACTATGACCCAGAGGGGGATATTCTACTTCTTGAATCATTTCTCAATGATGATCCATCACCCCCTCCCAACCAAGAAAATTATTTGCCTGATATTCGAAAAGAACTGAAAGTTTATGTAGCTAAAACTGTTAAATCTTCAATTGATGAACCTCCCGAAGTCAAACTCAAGGACTTACCTCCTCACCGCGAATACGCATTTTTGGAAGGTGACAACAAGTTACCAGTCATAATTGCTAAAGACTTGAGTGTCGAGGAAAAATCCGCTCTCATAAAGGTTTTGAAGTCACACAAGCAAGCCATCGCTTGGAAACTCTCCGATATCAAGGGTATTAACCCGGAATTCTGTACTCACAAGATTCTTATGGAAGAGGACTACAAACCGGCGGTTCAACACCAAAGACAGGTGAATCCAAAGATCCACGATGTCATTAAAAAGGAGGTTGAAAAACTTCTTGATGCTGGATTTGTAACGACCCACTCCGGAAAGGAGGCCGAAACGTCATAATCATGGTGTCATATCAAAGCATAATAAAGGCATAAAAAATGATGAAAATGAGTTAATTCCTACTCGATTGGTTATGGGTTGGCATGTATGCATTGACAACCGAAAGTTAAATGAAGCCACCCGTAAAGACCACTTTCCACTACCGTTTATGGATCAAATGCTTGAGAGATTAGCGAGAAACGAGTACTATTGTTTTCTTGATGGTTTCTAGGGTTACTTTCAAATTCCCATCGACCCTTATGATTAAGAAAAGACAACATTCATGTGTCCTTACGGAACGTTCGCCTACCGTCGCATGCCTTTCGGCTTATGCAATGTATCGGGCACGTTCCAATGGTGTATGATGGCTATCTTTCATGATATGATCGAAAAAACATTGAAAGTTTTCATGGATGACTTTTTGGTCTTTGGGAATTCATTCGGAAATTGCCTCTCTCATGTAGAGAAGATGCTTTAAAGGTGCGAAGACACCAATCTTTGTCTTAATTGGGAAAAGAGTCATTTCATGGTTAAAGAAGGCATTGTCCTTGGCCATAAGATTTCCAAAAAAGGGATTGAGGTTGATAAATCCAAAGTCGATGTGATTGCTAAGTTACCTCATCCCACCACCGTTAAGGGTGTTCGGAGTTTTCTCGGTCATGCCTGTTTCTACCGACGGTTCATTAAGGATTTTTCCGAAATTTCCCGATCAATGACTCATCTTCTTGAGAAGAATATTCCATTCATTTTTTTCCGACGATTGTGTTCAAGCTTTTCAAACATTTAAGAAAAAACTTACCGAAGCTCCAATCTTGATTGCTCCAAACTGGGACCTACCCTTTGAGCTTATGTGCGATGCAAGCGACTTTGCCATATGTGTAGTCTTGGGGCAACGTCATGAAAAACACTTTAGGCCTATACACTATGCTAGTAAAACAATGAACGAGGCGGAATCGCATTACACTACGACGGAGAAAGAAATGTTAGCTGTGGTGTATGCCTTCGAAAAATTCCGATCTTACCTCATCTTGAACAAAAGTGTAGTGTATACGGATCACTCTGCCCTAAAATATCTCTTTGCTAAAAAGATTCCAAGGCAAGGTTGCTCCGGTGGTTTCTCCTCCTTCAAGAGTTTGATTTCAACGTAATTGACATAAAAGGAGCTGAGAATCTCGCGGCCGATCATCTTTCTCGATTAGAAAATCCGTATGAAAATGTGCTCGACCCAAAGGAGGTAAATGAAAAGTTTCCTCTCGAGACACTGAATTTGGTGACTTCTCGTAGTAACTCAAGTACCTCATGGTTTGCTGACTATGCAAATTTCCATGCGAGGAATTTTATCATCAAAGGAATGACGACTCAACAAAAGAAGAAATTTTTCAAGGACGTTAAACATTATTTTTGGGACGATCCCTATCTTTTTTGTATTTGTGCGGATCAAATAATTCGACGGTGTATGCATGGGCAAGAAGCTATTGATATCCTCAAGGCTTGTCATGAAGGACCCACCGAGGGCCATCATAGTGCCAATCTCACCGCTCGAAAAGTATTTGATGCCGGTTTCTTTTGGCCAACCATATATCGAGATGCCCATACAATGATCAAATCTTGTGATACGTGTCAAAGACAAGGCAAAATTTCATAACAAGATGAAATGCCTCAAAAAGCTATCCAAGTTTGTGAAATCTTCGATGTATGGGGTATTGATTTCATAGGACCATTTCCATCTTCACATAGGAATAAATACATCCTCGTAGCTGTTGATTATCTTTCAAAATGGGTTGAAGCAAAGGCCCCACAAATGATGCTAGAGTTGTAGTTAAGTTTTTGAAATCCCTTTTTGCCCGATTCGGAACACCTAGAGCTATTATAAGCGATTGTGGGACCCATTTTTGTAATGATCAGTTTGCTAAAGTAATGTCTAAATATGGGGTAACAAATCATCTAGCTACCGCTTATCACCCTCAAACAAGTGGTCAAGTGGAGGTGTCCAATCGAGGTTTGAAACGTATTCTAGAAAGGACGGTTGGAGAAAACCGTGCCTCGTGGTCCGACAAACTAGATGACGCTTTATGGGCATTTCGTACTGCTTTTAAGTACCAATTGGTTATATGCCTTACAAGTTAGTATACGGAAAGTCTTGCCATTTGCCTATCGAGTTAGAGCATAAGGCATATTGGGCTTTGAAACATGCTAACTTCGATTTTAAAATCGTGGGTGATCACCGGAAGCTTAAACTTAATGAACTTAATGAGCTTCATGATCAAGCTTATGAGAATTATTTGATATATAAAGAGAGAACGAAGAAGCTTCACGACTCAAAGATCAAAAACCGCATTTTCAATGTTGGTGATCGAGTTTTACTCTTCAACTCTCGTCTTAAGATATTCTCCGAGAAGCTTAAAACTCGTTGGTCAGGGCCTTTCACCATCACCAAAGTTTTTCCATACGGAACCATTGAGTTATCTTAACCCGATGGTCCAAACTTTAAGGAGAATGGTCATCATGTGAAGCATTACTTCGGAGATGACTTACCACCCAAGGTAGTCTAGGATCTTTACACTTTCTCCAAGGACGAATAAATTCAGGGATCGAGTCAAGCTATGTGACTCGGTTACTAAAAACAAAGCGCTTCGTGGGAGGCACCCCATGCTTATCCTTCTATCTTCTTTCTTATTTCTATTGTGATGTGAGGAGGCTTGTACTCTTCCGATTCTTGTTGTTTGTGCTTATGATTTTTTGCAGGATACACCTAAAATTTTCTGAAGACTCTCGTGTTCGGTATTTTGTCCCAGTCCACTAGAGCTTCCTAGCCTTTACTTGCCATTAGTTTGGGGAAATCCGATATCCTAAAGATTATTATCGACTAACATTTATCTTTTAGCATACTTGATAAACGGCTAAAGATTTTTTTGTAATACTTTCTTCAGGCTTGAGTTATGCATTCGACTTTTTTGAGTTCTAGTATGGGGTTTTTAGCCTTAGATTAGGAAACATTGCGGACAATGTTTAGTTTTAGTATGGGGTAGTATATCTTCGATATAATCTTACCTACTTTTGCCCGTTGTTCTCACGTACCCTGTTTTCCCACTAAAAAATTTCAAAAAAATGAAAAATTTTAAAATTTTCAAAAATAAAATAAGTATTTTTGTCACAATTTTGACTTTCCTACTGGGTAGAATAAGAGTAAATTTTGACCCGATCGAGCGTGTTGAGCTCTAGCTTGTTCTTTAACTTTTAGGCTAAGCGTTCGTGGAATTTGGCAAAGAACGAAAAATGATAGAGTTAAGTATGAGTGGGATGCTAAACAAGGATTAGTTGGAAATCCTAAGAGCTCATGTATGTAATTTGTGACTTTTTCTCCCATACGCTCTTAACCGGATTAATATACGTGCTGTTTTTGGAGATTAAACTTAAATCAACAATTTTTATGTAATATATAGCAAAAATTTTAGTCTTAGTTCAAACTTATACTTGAATTTTTCAAAAAGAAGTCTTCTCTATATAAAAAATAAAAATAAAAATAAAAAATAAAAAAAATATAATAATAATAATAGACATAAACTGTGGGCTGATAAAAGTTTACTACCTCTTGCCGGCTCACAACCGATGTGGTAGTCTTCTAAAGAAAGCCCATAGTAAGAATAAAAATCCGAGACTGATAAAAGTTTGCTGCATCTTGCCGGCTCACAACCGATGTTGCAGCCTTCTAAAAGGTTGAAGGATATAAACTGCATAAATATTAAGTTTGAAGTAATAAAATGATTTCTTTTTGTTAAATTCAAATATGCTTTTGAACTTTGACTATTCTATTTTAAAGCTATGTATATACGGGAAACCTGAGAGTTTTTGAAACCTAAGGTCCGTGAGTCCCGATACTAGTCTCTGTGGGGTGTCAAAAGCCTGGTCACTTAGCCGCAAGGTTGGGATGTGCCGAGACGAAAGTCGCTACATGGGATGATCTCGCCTTCAAACTCATTATTCTCGGGTGGAACGTGAAGCATAGTATTTTGCAAAACGTTGATCCATGGTTGAAATTCAAAATAGCACATTCACCTAAGATATAATAATTGTCGGGAGTGAAAAGTTCACAAGTTGCAAATATGAGTAGTGTTAGCATCTTAACTGATATTTAGCGGTGATTTCGTTTTAAGCTTGGTTTGGAGCAAGTGAAAAGTCGGGGACGATGAATTTATCCTTTTTGGGGCATTCTCGGATCGAAATGCATCTTGTTCTATGATCCCTAACAGTTATGGAAATAACGAAAGTCGAAATATTCCTAGTTTACTTGCTCAAAAAATAAATAAATAAATAAATATATGAAATTTTTTTGAAAAATGGGAAAATGGGGTGTTTTAAAGCTTGTGATTTCTTAACTCTCTCCACAAAAGTCTTTGCTACTTTTCAAAGGATTAGTTTGGGGAGGTTTAGAGGTATTTGGTTTTAGAGCATATAATATTGCGTGAGGACACGACAATCACTTAGTTTGGGGAATTTTGATATGTGTTGTATACCAAAAATAGCCCTTAAAAGATGAAGTTGTGCATAAAATGCTTGTATATTGCTTGTTTTGTCTTTGTGATTATGTAGGTACGGATAGTGCAAATATAATAAGAAAACGATCAAATCCGTACAAACATGGACACGAGAACAGAAAAGAGTGCACAAGAGCCGGGGATTTGATTGCTGAAGTTTCTAGTAAATGGTCAACTCAAAGTCAAACTTGGTCAACAGGTCAACCACAAGAAGACAAAAACCCTCAAATTTCCCATTTGAGCCTTATTGTTAAACCTATTTCACTACAAGTCCTAAAATGGATAACACCGTTAGTCCTTTTATTATAAAAGGCTAACGGTTGTTAAGTGTATAACTTTTACCCTTATAAACCTTTACCCGAGCCCATCATAAAAGCCCCATGGTCAAAGCCCAAACCTCCTCAATCAAACACTCCCTTAAACGTATAAGTAAAAAAAAGCGGGAAATACCGTTTTACTATTCATCGTCGTTCTCGACGATTAACCCCACTCAAATCAAAGGGTAAAATCAAATTGATTGCGTGGCTCAACAATTCAAGCACCAAGGGTCAAGCTGGCAAAGAAAACGTCACACATTTTGAAAGGAAATTACAAAAGCTAAATTTATAATACTGAGAATAGAAATTACATTAAGTAAATATTAAGCTAAAACGTCACACATTAATAAAAATAGCTGATTATAATACTGAGAATAGAAATTACATTAAGTAAATATTAAGCTAAAACATTTTGAAAGGAAATTACAAAAGCTAAATTTACAAAAGCACACATATATAACACATAACACACAAGAATCATAAAAAACAAACTCTTAGCCATTTCTAAAGGTATTACTAACCTGATTAAATCACGGGTGTCACAGTATCCCCTCTTTGAGGAAATCTCGTCCCGATATTAAACTAGCAGGCTTAACAACTCGGTCCATGAACAACTGTGGATACTTAATCCTCATCTGATCTTCGTGTTCACAAGTAAACTTAGGATCACATTTCGAATTCCATCTAACTTTCACCAGTGTTATCTTCATACGTTTTAACTTCTTAATTTCTCGATCCATAATCTCTTTAACTTTCTAAAATTTCTAATTAAATTGTAATTTATTCATAAAT
Organism: Tanacetum coccineum; assembly: GCA_026074375.1. Lineage (NCBI taxonomy): Eukaryota > Viridiplantae > Streptophyta > Magnoliopsida > Asterales > Asteraceae > Tanacetum > Tanacetum coccineum. The sequence continues at coordinate 7,217 of BQNB010123233.1, forward strand.
ATCTTATATAGTTTTAATCATTTTTAAAAGCTTATTGTAATCTTAGTTTCAACATATTGTAATCAGTTTTCTAGTTAATGAAATCATAAGTTTTATTTTAATAATCTGTCATAAGCTCTTTACTCTCAAATGTTGTTGCTACTATTTCATAAGCTTTTAATAAGCCCTTTTCTAGCTCTTGAGTCTCTAAGCTCAAATTGAGCTATTAACAAACTCTTAATCTACATAAACCAATAAAATCAGTTTAAATACCTATGCTTATGGATTATGGACTTATGGATGATAAGCTTAACATGGAAGAGCTTATGGGACCTTTACTAGCTTATCATTGATAAGCTAGAGCTTGTAGACAGCTCAATTGAGCCTTTTATTGCCTATGTTTAGCTAAGGCCTTTGTAAGTTTTCCTTATCCTTTCTGTCTTTAAATTCCTAGTCTAGATTTGCTTATTTTGATTATTTACTAGCTTATTTGTGCTTTATCTGTCTTATTATGCTTATTGCTGAAGTTTAATGCTCTAAATGTTTATTAGATAGTTTAAATCTTAGAGTTGCTTAATCTGTCATAAAATCTCTAAAAATCAAAAATAAGTAGAATAGATAGTAGCTTTTAGTTATCTGGCTTATTTGATTAATGTTATTTGTTCATTTTAGTTGTCATAAGCTGCTAATTATCTGGTATTGAAGTTTTGATCATCATATCTTAATTTAATAATCTTTTATGGTTCTATCAATTGTTAAAGGGGTGTTTGGCATAGCAGTTTTTAACTTCTAGTTAAAACTATAGTTGGCCATTTGGTCTTTTGTTTTTGGTTCAATCTCTCATATAAGTTTGTCTAAGCTAGTTTTATAAGCTAGGATTAAAGTTATTAAGTATTTTTACTAGTTAGTTTTTCATAAGTCTAAATCTGTCAATTTCTATTTGCATTAATAGCTCAATTCAATTCTAGCTTTTGTAATTGCTTAATTTGTATTTGGATAAGTATTAAAATAGAGTAGAAAGAAGGTTAATAGGTCTGCATTGAAGGTTTTAAGATTTGGTCTATATGCATGTCAACTGCATCAGCAGTGTTAGAAAGCATAAAAGTCATTTTTAGCTTCATTTTCAGTAGGGTTAAATAGGTGTTAGGTTTTAATTTTTAGCATAAAAGTAGCTTATATATCATAGTTTACAAGTTTGCAATTAGTTTTTAAATTCTAGCTTATTTTGTCATTTAAATTTAAGCTGCAAAATTGCCTTTTGTCTTTTCATTTTCAAAGTAAAACTCAGCATGATCTAAGCCTTAGGTCTGTTTTCAAAGTGCTTTTGTAATAAGCAATTGAGTTTCAAACCTTGTTTCAAAAGTTGACTTTGGAAGCTTATTAGTAATAGAATAAGCTTGCATAAGCCATTTCCCTACAAGGATCCAAGAGCTTATCTAAAAATAAGCTCAAATATCCCTGTAGGGACCGTTTGGGTCTCATGTTTTGTATAGAGCTTATTTCAGTTTTTATAGCTTATTCTCTTAAACTTTTGCTTAATTTGTTCTTAAGTTTGCTTCATATGTTAGTTTAATTTAGTATTGAGCTTATTAAGTTAGTAACGTTAGCTTATTAGCTTTTTCATTAAAAATCCAAAAATATCATGCGTAGCCTGTAGTGTTTTTTCTTAGTGTTTTTTAGTTGCTTAATTAGATTTCAAAATGTGTTTTGCTTATTGTTTTAAGTAGATTTTTAGCTATTTTAGAAGTGTAAGCTCTTAGTTGTAGGATCCATCTTAGTGGCTTAAAATTAAGCTCACAACAGTCTCTAAGACTGTTTGTTATGTAGTTTTAATACTAGAGCCTTATTAGTTCCCCCTTCTAGCTTACTACTTGCTTATTTTTAGTTTTCTTTAGCTCATTAGCTTAGGTTTAGCATATTATAGCTTATTCAGTCTTTAACTTTAGGTTATTTAGTCTTCTAGCTTATTAGTTTTAGAAAAAGAACCCCCAAAAAAATAAGTTAAGTGTTTCTGTCAAGTTATAAGCTATTTAATAGCTTATTTAGGGCTTTTCCTAAAAAGTTTCTTTTATTTAAAATGCTTATTTTCAGCTTATTTTAAACTTTGCTTTTATAAGTTTTTAAAAATAAGAAAAAAAAGGAAGGTGGAAATAGGGGGTGAGCAAGACTCGAACCCCCGACCTTAACACCCTTTACCCTTTTATAACACACACCACACACTCCACTACCAACACGCCCTGGGGACTTTTTCATTATTCCTTCGCAAAATCTATTTCTTATATACGTTTTCTCCCTTTTAGCTTATAAGCTATTTTAAACTTATTTCATGGCTTATTCATTAAGTTGTGACCTCAAGCTTATTTTTCCTAGGTTCTAATTAGTTCAAGCTATTTTTTGTATTTTTTCTAGAATTTTTATAATTAGTTTAGTATTTTTAAACATTTATTTTTATTAAAAACTTTAAAAAATCAAAAAAAATATAAAAAATAATCAACAAATATAAAATATTTTTTTAGAAAATATTATTTTCTCATAAAGTTTCTAAGAAAATTATTTTAGCCTCATCGGGTTTAATTTGCAAAATTTTGATTTTTAAAGAACGGGATTTGTTCTCTGTTCTCAATTTTTTGTGTTTTTAAAAGCTCATATTTCAATCCGTATTGTCTAGTTTCTTTTAAACTTACTTTTTAGTCAATTAGAGTCCAGTTAAAAAGAAAAATTCAATTGAAGTTTAATTTTGGAAATTTAGAGTTTTTAACTGCCGTTTTGGGTTCCCGTTTTGCGTTTTAATTTAAAGTTTAATTTCCCGTTGTTTGTTGTTTTTTTTGTGCTTAATTGTTATCATTTGCTTATTTTAAATTTTAAAAGTAGATAATCAAATCATCTTGTTTCCATTCAAATCATTGTTCGAACATCAAACGTGGTTTCAATTTCACAAATCGTTGGGGAATAACGACCCGGGAATCATACTTCCCGGTTAATATACGTATTATATTATATATATTTGTGAATATTTTCCTTTTTACCTTTGTCCTCAACGTATATTTGGTATTATACTATCAAATTATATTTTACATTACAATATAAGATTGGCTTCAATCAACATCCCCTAATTGCCTCCACAAATCTTAGTTTTTGTGATAAATTTTCAAATCAAATGAGCAAACATTTTAAAATGTCAATGATGAGACAAATAGGTTGTTTTTCTTAGGATTACATATTTCACAAAGTTCTAGAGGTATTTTCATAAATCAATCTAAATATGCTCTTGAGATGCTTAAGAAATATGGTTTAGACCAGTGTGAGCCTGTTGACATTCCCATGGTGGAAAGGTTAAAACTGGATGAGGAACCAAACGGGACTCTAGTTGACCCAACTCGTTATTGAGGTATGGTCGGATCCCTAATGTACCTCACACTCAGTTTCCCTAACCTAGTGTTTGGCGTCTGCATGTGTGCCCGATATCAGGCAAAGCCTACCGAAAAGCACTTAACTACGGGTATCCGAAGGATACCGGATTTGATCTAACGGCTTTTGCAGATCACGACCATGCAGGTTGTCAAGATTCAAGGAAAAGTACATCGGGTAGTGTACAAATTTTAGGTGAAAAGCTAGTAAGCTGGTCGTGTAAGAAACAAAAGTGTACTGCAATGTCCACTATTAAAGCTGAATATATCTCCTTATCTGGTTGCTGTGCACAGATCCTGTAACACCCCCAAACTATGATACGTAGCGGAATACAACATTTGGGGTGCTACTTCATAATACATGCACACGAGTCCCAGTAAACTTCAAAGATAACGTTATAAAACACAATTCATTATTAGAAATAATCAGAAGTTACATAGGTCCCAATACCAACGTATAAATTTATTTCTAAAAGTCATAACATGACTTGATTTCTAAAACATTAATTTAGTTTATGACACTACTTCACCAAGACATTGTCCTTGATATTCGCGTTCCGTCCCGTCCAGCCATCAACAACAATTAACCTGAGATACATGCCTAAAAACTTCAACAAAACGTTGAGTGAATTCATAGAGTTTACAAATAATAGTTATAACACATATTTTGTTCAACAAAACATATAACATTGCTCGTAAGGCATGTTATATATAAATAATGAATTCCAACTAATTGAGCCCGTATACCGAAACTTAACACATTCATCCCGTAGAACGAAATAATGACCGGGAAGTATGCCACTTCCCCTAATACTAACCACAAAATGTCCGTTCAGGGTGCTCACCAACGGATTCAAACCCTAGAAAGGGTTGTCAAACACAATAGATCTTTTTAATGCATTAGCGTTCACCTGCAACTAGGCAACTAACGATCACACAGTAAAAGGCATATACTCAATAGTGAATGGAATCATATTTAGTATCAAAACATATTGCGTTCTCATTTTCACAAAACAACAAGTATCCCCCTCGCGGGTTCAAAAACATTTAAAACACTTAAAAGCGAGGCTATGAACTCACCTTGATCGAAGCCGAGGATTAAATAACCGAAACAATCACGAACTACTCGATGACGAGCTCAAAAGCGACCTATAATTTATGTCGTTCAATTATTACATCGTAAGATGCGATCGGATAGTGTGCGCATCACAACTATCAAAATAGTATAAATATAGATACACATGTGATGAGAAATCCACTTGCGTGTCCTAAATCCTAGACTCCACTCAATTGATTTACGATCTTCCTTTTATCTATATATTATAAGTCACTTAATCGAAAACTTTCTATTTTAGGAAACTTTCTATCTTTAGAAAGTTACTATTTTCGGAAAGTTACCATTTTTAGTAAGTATCGTCTTCTAATTAGATTTATATAATAATATTTAATTATCTCGTCGAATCTTCGACATTCAATTTGATTATTATTTACTCATACCGGGATTATGTCCCGTATATTACAAAAGTTTCTATTTTTAGAATCTATTTCATTCATAACAATTGTTGAGCCTAACATATTATACTTGTAATAATAATAATAGCGTTTAATTACTTTTATAACATCCGACAAGTTTAGTATTAACCCGTTGACTTTCAAAAGTCAACGTTAGACTTTGACATTTTTCTACATATTTATAACTAAATCTGACCCGCTCCAAAAGACCCGTTATATCAAATTTTCATGACTCGGATTCAAAAGAGATTTTATGTAAAACGACATTCCGGACAACGTTTTAGTTTTAGCTGAGACCCAAAACTCGACAAAAAATGACCGAAATGCCCCTGCAAGTTTCTGCAGGAACTATGACATTTTTAATAAAAACGCAGATTTTGACCTTGGGTTTTGACCCGTTATTACTCGATTTTAAAACTAGCAAGCCTCGCGGCAAATTAAAGCATCATTCCGAGCAACTTTCGTGTGCTCGAAAGTGCTCAAAACGGGCGTTTAAAATTCTGACAGCAACTAGCATTTTGCAAGAGCTGTTTGGAAAGTTTTCAAGTTTTCAAGTTTTCAAATCTTGTTTTCGCCGTAACTTCTTCGTTATAAGGAGTTACGGGTCGTTCGAATTACCGAAACGTACATTAGGACAAACTTTATCATATTTCAACATCAAAAATCAGTTTTTATAAAATCTCAAACCTCGAAATCTGAGCCAAACTTACTGCTCGAATTTACCATTTTCAAAACTTATCGAAACTTCATTTTCACCTCACAACGACATCAAAATACGCCTAGCTAACCTATCTCCGTCAACTAATCAACCCATTCACAATCTATTCTAACCAACGCAAGTGTCGGACCTCATCACATATAATATACGAAATCAAATTAAGAACGAAACAATGAAATAAACATAACTAGGATACTTACAACAACACACAAGGTGTTGGTTTCGGCCTCCTTGTGGTCTCGGACTCTCGGACATAAACACGAACACAAACCCAAACCATTTCCAAGCTAACCCACTTGATCATATCACTAATCTAACCCTTTTAAACACCTCTTTAAACCGAAATCATACGAATTAAGCCGAAAACATATTTTCTTCAAAACTTATTGCATGTGAGATTTTATTATATGGAAACGTAGGCCTCGACACAAGGATTAATATTTTGTAACTTGATTTTTATGCATGTCGGTTTTGTGGCGACGATGGTAGCCTTTATGGTGGTGGTGACGGATTAACAAAAGAGAGGAATGAAAAGGAGATAAAGAATTTATTGTGTGTTTTATTAATAAGAACAGTGAAGTATATAGTACGTTGCACATGCCTTTTGATTTTTGGCAACAATAGTCGCCCCCCCCCAGGGGGGGGGGGGGGGGGGGGGGGGGGGGGGGGGGGGGGGGGGGGGGGGGGGGGGGGGGGGGGGGGGGGGGGGGGGCATGTGACTAACCCCCCCCAAAAACAAATCACACACCCCCCCACACAAAAACCTTTTTGTCCACCTTTTTTCTTCGAAAACCAATACTTAAGGTGGTTTGTTTCGGTCTAACATAAACCGACCACAACATTACACATATCACTTTTGTAAATATTTTTATTTCATCACGTTTTATTTTAGCTTCTAACATTTAATAAAATGTGTACATTTTAAAACACACGTCCGGCTCAAGACAAGAAACAAAATGACGAAGTCCGACAAAATATAAATTTTGCAAAATAAATAAGTCGGGGCGCGTCATAATATTTCTGAGGCTCAAAACGCTTAACGGTCGCGCGGTCGAATGTTGACTCGCAAGTCAACTAAAAATAAAATAATGAAAGTTCTCCAAATAGTTCGTAATAAAATACGAAAATAATTATTTATGACAAATAAAATATTAAATGTCGACGTTAAATCTTAGAAATGAATAAAATAACGATGACGTCGAATACGCGACCGTCATACGTGTCGTAAAACTCTGGTTGTTACATTCCACCCATCTTAAGGGAGCGCCGTCCCGGTGCTCGTTCTTTCTTACTCGTCTTAATTTCACTTGCATTGAGGCGGTTTCCTCACTATTGAACGGACTCACATGCTTGAACGCAAAGGTCACACGTAATAATACTCGCCTTGATGACTCCAGACGGAAAGTTAACAAAACAAATGGTAACTTATACCAATAAGATTAAAAATATAATTACAATCTCTCTTATTACAAGAGACAAAAGACGCCACAGAATATATCTGGGAAAACATAAATCGTGTCGGTTTTAAACGAAAGACTTTAAACGAGAGATCAACCCAAATCTTAATTTGGTGACCGTTTTAACAAGACAAAGCGCACATCGCTACGTGAAACTAAAACATACGTCACTAACCAAAACTAAAACATACGCCAACAATCAAAATTAAAATATACGTCATTATCCAAAACCAAAATACTCATCAAAACTCCAACGTTTCCGCACCACAACTAGCATAGTCGACTTGGTCCTACCGCGTCACATCAAATCCTAGATGACTCAACTAATAAAGTCGAGATAATTACGCACATTCCTAATTCAATACCATTCGACTTAAGGCGTTGGCTATGTTGGTTGTCCCTCTAGTAATGGGAATGGACGTCGCCATTTTGCTAGAGTTTCTAATCAATTCGCCACTCTTTATGCCCTTGAGTTGTCACGTCACGGAGTAAGGGTCACTACACCTGGCCGTGGGTCAAGTATCGTATAGTGTCTTATTCTAATCCTTGACGATTAAGGTATATTACAAACTACATTATCACTGCTCTCCATTTCGGGAAAAGAAGTCTTCTTCACGGCCATTAGTTGATACATCAAAGGCAACGCATATCTTATGTAGGAGAAGTCTTCTCCATTTCTCATTTTTCATCTTCGAGACTAACCTTCTTAGCTTCCACCCACCTTAGAAATCTTTACATCTCCAAAAAAGACCCTTTCTCAGTATCAGTAGCAGGTTTACACCCTTGATAGCTCGGATCTACCATTCCTTACTAGCATACTGACTATACTTGGTCTTGACACATCTCCATAACAATCGCCGATCTATATTACCACGAACTAGTTTTCACTCCTTTCTAGACACACTTGTTCCGAACAATACCGTTGGTATTTTCCCTTCGGGACGACTTGATCACAACGACTCACATGAGACTCTCTCCATGTAGTCAATAGGAGTAGGGTTACTTGCACAAGAATCCGTAGCAGGGGTAAAAACACTTTTCTCTTTCAAGAAATCCAACTCGAACAATTTTCCAAAACTCGACATTTTAAAAGGTGACGATTTATCCGACATAGCGTGGTTCTTCCTAAATTATGCATAGTTGATCAAGTTATGCATAATTGAGGACCAAACGATGTCATATCCGTCCTCGTCAAAACGTTTCTTTTTTATACGCTACATGCGTAGTTCATTTTCTCGGTATATAAAAAAATTAAAATAAAAGTAAAAATATAATTGTTTCAAAAGAAAGAAAAGAAGATAACATCAGTCCATCCTCCATTCTCATCATAAAAAAGGCTTTTTTTAAGAAAATTTATTTGACATCATAGGGTCAGTTTATGAAATTTGAAAACACATTTTCCATTACACAAACAGTTTATACAACAAAATCGGTACAATTCGCGCAACGACATTTGTCCAACACACAAATTCGTTATTGCGATCCACAATTTTTAAAATCATCAGTCTACCAAACATTATTTAACATAGTTTGGTCAACGGTCACAACAAGTATCAACAAATAATACCCACTCATAGACTATGCAAGCAAGTAACATACACATGCGAAAAATCCGCCAATCAAAGTCACCCAACACTCGGGGTCAAATCAATCTCTCAATGAGTCAAATGTCTTGAGGTAACTACGACCTCCAAGCACCACTCAAGTGAACAACATATACATTAACTCTCCTAGAGTTCTAAATCCAAACAATGGCTAAAGAATGCACAATCACTACACCGATGATGAGATAAAACTTTGAGGCAATAATGACCTCAGACCAATAAGCCTTTAGCTTCTTGAAATCCTCCTAATTACTAATTCGTGGATGATAAAAATATGAGGTTTTCGCCTACGGAAAGCATTTTGAATCTATCTTCCAGAAACGTAGGGCCTATTGCCCAGAAAGTTTCAAAACCAAGGCAAAATTACCATTTTGCCCCTATTTATCAAGGCTGCTATTTTCCAGAATTTTATCGCTCCACTAATCTGAGTGTATCTCCTAAACCGTGTGTCCGCGAAGGCTGAAACGACCGTCCAAATCTCAATTTGTTCAATACCTTGAACCTATAGTTTTACAAATTTAGGTGTTGCTATATAAATATTTGGACTTATTACTCATTCAAATTCTGGTCTCAATTTTTGACTAGTTTTTCCATTTCGGCGATAACTCATTCTTCGGGTGTCGATGTGACTCCATCCGAATTCCTACATATACCTAAGATGTTTCTATACATCCTAGTCCAAATTACCAGGTCTTCATAGACCAAAAACATTTTGAAACATACCCAACAAGCTGCTGCCCCCAAGCAGTCTCCCAAGAAATTATGACCAATTTTGTAGTTTACGGAAATGAGCGTAGTTTAAAGTTTATTGATGCTATTGACGTGAGACCAATTGGAGGTGATAGATCTATGAGTCCTCTACAGGTATCATATTTCCATTTTTAAAAGTTAATAAAAAATATGTGGTTGTACTCCTTTACCCAACAGCATACCAGATTTGACTAGTTTTAGTAAAACGACGATATCTCACTCATCCGGAGGAGATGCAGCCCTATCCAAAGAACCACATACACTTAAGACATATGCCCACATCCATATTAGATTTACCAGGTGCCTTATGACCAAAGTAATTCGAAATCAATCCTACAACCTACTGGTTACAACTGCCATAAAATCTATTTTAAAGTCCAACCAAACACCATTTAAATTCATCCAAACTCCAATACAAAGTCGTACCTAATGACATAGCACTATTTCGAACACATCAACTCATGGGTTTCCAGAACCAAATATTTCAAGACTTACTAAGTAGAGGTCGATACAAGAGGATCAAAATGCAAACATACAAACTTTATTCGAAAGCTCCAAAGATAGACGTTTCCAAACGACGCATTACGCGGGAATAAGTTAATAACCGTTTTCCAAAACAATGAAGGGTTATGGGATGACATATAAAAGTCACACTCTCATCAACCGAAAAATCTCAAAACGATAAATTACGAAACGTCATATGCGATTCAAAATCAATAAGAAGAGCGTTCAAATTCAAAACCAATTAGTAAAATTTACAAGTGGGATCGAAAACTAAGTCGAGTCCCGACATCAAAAGATAAAAACGTAAAGTCGTGAAAAAGTCTCAGAGATAATCATATAACAGCGATGTTTTCATCATATGTATCAAAATGATTTTATCATATCGCATCAAAATGCTCATAAAAAATAAACTCTTCACAAGTCGCGAATATTAGATCATATATATAGCTGTACACCATGAGTCGGATGCTATATATATATATATATATATATATATGTATATATGTATATATATATATGTATATATATATACATATACGTACACGTATATAATACTTATATCAAGTGTCACCCACTTCTCACGCGCATAATATGCAATCAAAGCATCACACAAGGCTTCTAAGGACCAGGAACGACACGCGCGCGTATATCGAACAACGGTGAAAGACTCGTGAAATTTTTCCAAAAACAGTTGTAGTCCAAATTTTGTAAAACGACTTAGTTCGCTACAACTCGTGCTCTGGTACCACTCTATAACACCCCCAAAATACGATACGCAGTGGAATACAACATTTGGGGTGCTACTTGGTTCGGTGTAGAAAAACAAATTTATATACTTAAAGTATTAATCCCGTAAGAATTCTTTCCAAAATACTTCTCAACCAAGAGAAATATAAGGTGGAAATCTCACTAAAGAAAACACAATTTGCATATTTTTTAATCCGGGAAGTACTTTTCCTCGGGTCGTGTCCCAACGAAATCGTGAATTGAGAATTTAGGAATAATTCGGAATCGAGCTAAGAATGATAAAGGGATTTTTTAACTTTTGATTAAACTACAAAATATAATAGCATGAATTAAAAACATTTAACTAGCACAAAATTCAAATGCACGGAACGTAAATCGCGAGCTAAAACTGAAATTTAAAATCTAAACCACGACTTTTAACAAATTCTATACCTAAAAATCACAAATTTTAGAAAAAAGAATTAGAATTTTTTATGTATTTTTGAATTTTTTATGATTTTTATAAGAAAAAGTAATCACTAAAATCTATTTTAATTGCTAAAAAATACAAATATAATGAGAAAAATATAGAAAAATGGTTTTAATATGCTAAAATGGTGCAGAAAAATTATGGAACAAAAAGCCCCAAATTTTATGATCTAATTGACACCTAATTGCAAAAATTAAAACTAAACCCTAATTTAATAAAACTAATTTCTAAAATATAAATTCTATTTTAAATTTCCTAAGAACTACAGGGTAGAAAATGTAAGAAGGGAAAACCAAGGGTAGGCGGGCGAACTATGGAAATTTTACACTGTAGTAGAAACGGGTGACCCTGAACTTTAAGAAAAGAACTAAACAGACCCTACGCTATCGGCTTATTTTTAGCTTATTAAAAAGTGAGAATTAGCAA
>BQNB010123234.1:0-18752 GCA_026074375.1 Tanacetum coccineum
TCTGTAGTTGTTTCAGAACTACCTTCAGCAACTGGAACTGTCTTCTCAGCCCATTGATACGTGTATGGTGGATTTTGGAGACAATAGTGGATGAGTTCACTGTTAGGTTTGGTGTCAATGTATCTCTTGATTCTGGATTTCCACTGAACGTAATTACCCGGTGCTAACATTGGTGGACGATCTTTGCTACCCGCTTCCATGATAGCATTATGAAGAGCATTCGATGATTGAGTTTGCAAATTGATATTTGAATTTGACATTTTGATGAAGTTATGAATGGATATCGGATCTTAAGTGTTATGAAGTGTTGATTGTATTGTGGTGAGAGAGAATGCAATTAACTCCACGGGATTTTACAACTCTATGATTAAAACCGAGAAGGAAAAAGTTTACTTGTCGGGATTTTACAAAATCAATAGAAAAACCATGAAATTAAAATTGACATATTTCGCTTGAGGATTGCATATTTCGCTTGGATAAAAGTTGCATGTTTCGCTTGAAAAATGAAAGTTGCATGTTTCGCTTCAACTTCTAAACATATTTCGCTTGGCAAGTAACTATCATATGCTTGAGTTTTAACATATTCCGCTTGAACTCGTAACAAACATATTTCGCTTGGTTAAAAATTTTGGCAGAGTTTCAGTTTAGGTAATCGTAATATTTCGCTTGACTTTCACCTGCATATTTCGCTTAGCACCTAACGTACATATTCCGCTTAACAAATAAACCTACATGTTTCGCTTCACCTGTGACATATTCCGCTCGGTGTCACTATCTAGTGAAGGACCACTTAACTAACAAACAACTAGTCCTTTTCTAGTGAAGCTAAAATGGTGGATCTATGTTCCCTTGGCTTAACCGGTTTGGGGCCACAAAAAGTTAAGCCAATCACAAATAAGCTTCGAAAATAAGCAACTAATGAGGCTCAAAATAAGCCGGAATAAGTTGAAATAATTAGGAAATAAGCTCGAAAATAAGCACAAAAATTATGAAAACTAAAAATCTAGTTTGAAGAACAAGTGAAAGGATGACGTGACTCTTGTGTATCTTCCGAAACACACAAGAAAAACACCACGTCGAGAGAAAAGAAGAGAGAGAAAAGAACTTGGAAACTTAGATTAGAGAGAGAAAGATGAGTTACAAATGATAGCATGTGCAACCAACACCCTCTCCATATGTGGAGAGGGTTTTATTTATACCCTTGAGCCATAAGTGGCATGTGGGCTTTTCTACTTGGGCTGGACTTGGCTTTTCTTGGGCTTTGAGCCTAAAACACGGACAATATTATATTACAATCCAAGCCCGTTGAACCCGACTAGCCTATTACAATAGAAGACCTAATTTGACTTTCTAAGACCGATAACATTCTTGTTTGGCTTAATATAATTAAGGCTAACATAATTTGTTAGACCTAAACAACAAGAGAAACCAATTAGGAAACCAGTTAAGTATGCTGAAATGTACATGTTACAAGGTCCTAGGGGAAATAAAAAAACTGGAATAACCAGAAGTCCCAACAGCTAAGAAGTGACTTTGTGATGTACAATAAAGCTTGTTTTGTCTGTCAAAGTTTTGACCATGTGCAGGCTAACTGCAATTACCATCAAAGGGAAAGGATGGTATATGGGAATAATTATACAAGGGTGAATTACAATTATTTTGCTAAACAGGCTCACCCTAGTGCTCATAGGAACATGGCTCCAATAGCAGTTTTAAGGAAAACTGGCCTAAGACCACTTAATACTGCTAGGCCTGTTAATACTGCTCATCCCAAAACTACAGTTTATAGTGCTAGACCAATGTCACGTTTTTCTAAATCAGAACAATCAACTATAAAGAGGCCCTATCAAATAAAAACATCATTAACTAACAAAAAATTTAGCCAAAAAGTTAATACTGCTAAGGGAAGATTTTATACTGCTAGGCCAAAAGCAGTTAATACAGCTAGGCCAAATTCAGCAGTAGTTAATGTTGTCAGGGCAAATCAGGTTAATGTTATTAAGGCCTCAACATGTTGGGTTTGGAGACCTACCAAACTCAACAGTGCATCAATTACTTTGAAGAGACATAATTATGTTGATGCACGAGGCAGATCCAAGTCAGTTATGGATGGGGTCCCCAAAGGAAACTAAATTCCTTATTTTTATGTGCAGGGTCATCCACAAAAAGAATATCAAGGCTATGTTAACAGTGGATGCTCAAGGCACATGACAGGGAACATGTCCTATATCTCAGACTTCAAAGAATTAGATGGAGGATATGTTACCTTTGGGGGAGGAGCCAAAGGAGGAAGAATTACTGGAAAAGGAACTTTTAAAACTAGTAAGCTTGATTTTGAAGATGTGTACTTTGTCAAGGAGTTATAGTTTAACAGATGTGTGACAAAAAGAACAGTGTTCTCTTTACTAACACTGGTTGTTTTGTTCGGTCTCCTGACTTTAAGTTAACTGATGAGGGTCAGGTTTTACTTAAAGTTCCTAGAAAGAACAATATATACAGTGTTGATATGAAGAATATTGTTCCTAAAGAGAGTTTAACTTGTCTTGTTACTAAGGCCACACTTGATGAATCAATGCTATGGCATATGAGGCTAGGTCATGTAAAAATTAAAAATATTAATAAACTTTGTTAAGGAAAATCTGTGTAGAGGTTTTGTACCTATAAAAACGTTTTGAAAATGACCAAAAATTGTGTTGCTTGCCTTAAGGGGAAGCAACATAAAGCCATTTTGTAAGTTCCAAAATTTGAAATCTATTACTCTAACATTATTCATTTTGCATATGGCTTATTTGGTCTAACTTTTGTGAGTAGCTTAATGCATAAGAAATATTGTCTAGTTGTCACTGATGATTATAGCAGATTTACTTGGGTTTTCTTTCTTTATTTAAGTTTTATTTTTAGCAACTAAGAATGAAACTAGTGGCATTCTTAAGAGCTTTATAACAGAGATAGAAAATCTAGTTGATAAGAAAGTAAAGATAATCAGATGTGACAATGGAACAGAGTTCAAGAATAGAGTTATGAGTGAGTTTTGTGAAAAGAAAGGCATTAAAAGGGAATTTAGTATAGCTGTAAATACCTCAGTAAAATAGTGTTGCTATAAAAGGAGGAATAGGAACTAATTAAGGCTGATAGAACCTGTTAGCTGAACCATAAGTTACACTCTACAATTTTGGGCTGAAGCAGTTAATACTACTTGCTATGTGAAGAATAGGGTATTAGTAGTAAAGCCTCATAACAAGACACCTTATGAACTATTTAGAGGTAGAACACATTCTCTAAGCTTCATGAGACCATTTGGGTGTCATGTTACCATTTTTAATACCTTAGATTATTTAGGCAAGTTTGATGGAAAGTCAGATGAAGGATTCTTTATTGGATACTCACTAAATAGTAAGGCTTTTAGGGTATACAACATTAGAACTAGGAAAGTAGAAGAAAACTTGCATATTAGGTTCTTGGAGGATAAGCCTATTATTGTAGGTGATGGACCAAAGTGGCTATTTGATATTGATGTTCTAACAAAATCAATGAATTATGTACCAGTTGTTGTAGGTGCAAACTCTAATGATTTTGTAGGTACAAAAGAAAGTGTTGGTACAGGTCATTCTAGTAAGGAGACATAATCTAGACAAGATTATATTTTGATGCCACTGTGGAAAGATGGTTCACTATTTGATTCTTCTTCAAAGAATGCTAGCAATGATGAACCACAACCTTCTAGTGATGCTGGAAAGAAGGATGATGAAGGTATAAGTAAGGAAAATGGAGCTGATAATCAAGAGAAGCCTGAAGATAGTGCTCAAGATGTTAATACTGTTAGGCCAAGTATTAATACTGCTAGTACAAATTTTAATACTGACAGTCTAAATATTAATACTGTTAGTCTAACAGTTACTACTGTTTCACTTAAAACCACACATGATGATTTCTTTAATTATGAAATAGAATTGGATATGAGCAACATTACTACCACATATCCAGTTCCTTCTACTCCAAATACAAGAATCCATAAGGAGCATTCACTTGATCATGTGATTGGTGACATGCAGTCTGGTGTGCAAACAAGGAGAATGATAAAGACTACAAATGAACAAGGATTTATTAGTGTTGTTTATGAAGTAAAAACTCATGAAGACCTTCATAATTGATTGTTTGCTTGTTTTCTATCACAAGTAGAACCCAAGAAGGTAATTCAAGCTTTGACAGATCCAAGCTGGATTGAATCTATGCAGGATGAGCTTCTACAGTTCAAATTACAGCAAGTTTGGACATTGGTAGATTTACCTTATGGCAAGAGAGCCATTGGAACAAAATGGATATACAGAAACAAGAAAGATGAAAGAGGTATTGTGATTAGAATTAAGGCAAGGCTGGTTGCACAAGGTTACACTCAAGAAGAGGGAATAGATTATGATGAGGTTTTTGCTCTAGTTGCTAGGATTGAAGCAATTAGGTTGTTCTTAGCCTATGCCTCATTCAAATACTTTGTTGTATACCAGATGGATGTGAAGAGTGCATTTATGTATGGCAAGATTGAAGAGGAAGTCTATGTCTATCAACCTCTAGGGTTTGAAGATCCAGAGTTTCCTGACAAAGTTTATAAGGTAGAAAAAACATTATATGGTCTACATCAAGCTCCTAGAGCTTGGTATGAGAGTCTATCTACCTATTTATTAAGCAATGGATTTTAGAGAGGCCAGATAGATAAGACTTTGTTCTTTAAAAGAGTTAAAGGTGATATTCTACTAGTTTAAGTATATGTTGATGATATCATTTTTGGGTCTACAAGGAAGATGATGTGTACTGAGTTTGAGAAGATGATGCATAAGAAGTTCCAGATAAGTTCTATGGGAGATCTCACTTTCTTCTTAGGATTGTAAGTGACACAGAAAGATGATGGAATTTTCATTAGTCAAGACAAGTATATAGATGAAATTTTGAAGAAATTTGATTTTTCAACTATGAAGACAGCAAGTACACCTATGGAGACTACTAAGCCATTACTCAAGGATATAGAAGCTGAAGATGTTGATGTTCACTTATATAGATCAATAATTGGATCATTGATGTATCTAACAGCTTCAAGACCTTATATAATGTTTGTTGTATGTGCTTGCGCAAGATTTCAAGTCACACCTAAAGTTTCACATCTTCATGGTGTGAAAAGAATCTTTAGATACTTGAAAGGTCAACCTAAATTGGGCCTTTAGTATCCTAAGGACTCACCATTTGACTTGGAAGCTTATACTGACAGTGACTATGCTAGTGCTAGTTTAGACAGGAAATCCACAATAGGAGGTTGTTAATTTCTTGGAAGAAGATCGATTTCAAGGCAATGCAAGAAGCAAACCATAGTTGCCAACTCTACTACTAAAGCAGAGTATGTAGCTGCTGCTAGTTGCTGTGGACAAGTACTCTGGATTCAAAATCAAATGCTAGATTATGGATAAAACTTCAAGAATACCAAGATTTTCATTAATAATGAAAGTACAATCTGCGTAGTTAAGAATCTAGTATTTCACTCAAAGACTAAGCACATTGAGATTAGACATCACTTCATCAGGGATTCCAATGAGAAGAAGCTTATTCAGATGATCAAGATTCACACAAATCAGAATGTTGCAGATGTGCTCACAAAAGCATTTGATGTTGGCAGATTTCAATATCTGATTGCAAGTATTGGAATGCTTAACCTCCGAAGCATTTATTGAGGGGAGGTTAATTATGGAATGGAATAGCAGCTAATGATGAAATTCAAGTAAGTGCTGTTTATAACACCCTGTGTTTTCAAGTCATTGACGACATCGATAAATCCACAATGTACCTTTTGTATTGTACGCGTTCGCTTGAAATCGTAATCGTTAGGTTAAATCGTGTACGCCAAATATTATCATTTAATGTAAACGGGCATCAATCAATTAAACGTTTGCATCAATCAATTATTAAATAATTATTTTGAGAATAATTATGGTCATTGTTCATTTATTTTTATCGGTTACGTAAGTTAAATACGTTTCGCGATAAATGTACGTTTAAGTATACTCGGAAGCACGTTAATTTATTAACGATTCAACAAATACCTACGATTGTACCCAACACTCAAAGTTTTATTAAATTTACCCAAGTTAATATTACTTTACATTTTGTACACTAGAAAATAAAACAATATACAAATGCATGCAAGTAAACATCTTTTATGAAAATATACAAGTTGTAACTTTCATATATGTAACTATATAATGTGTTAAATAACAAAAGGCTTCTAAAACCCTTTTCCCTCCCCCTAACTCACGGCAACAACACCATTAGAGACATAGAGCACACAATTTTTACACAACTAGGACTTGTACAACACCTTTTCATTTAAACCTAGTCATTTCTTGTTTCTTTGACCAAAGACCATGACCAAGACCCCTTAAAACCCTCCTTATGCCTCCTTGACCACTATTGCATCTTTATGGACTAGTCTTCCATATATAAGCAAGTATGTAGAGATATAAACACATGCATATGCTAAACACTTAGCCTTGAATCACAAAAATCACTCCCTTTGGCTCCTTATAGCCCACGGCTCAAACCAAGCCTCCAACCAAATCCATAAAAAAATTTATACAACCTATACACATCTATACACATCCATCCTAAGATATTCTAAGGTGTTTCCAAGCATTGGATTACCTTTTTGCAAGTATTAAGCAAGAAATCAAGATTAGGGTTTTCATTTGGAAACTAGGGTTTTCTTGGTTATAATCTTGGGTTTAAAGTCTAAACAAGGGTTTAGCACTTATTTGTCATCATCCTACATCATCTCATTAAGGTTATCTTAAGCCCTTAACTTTTCATTTATATGATTATATGAATATGTGATGTTTATATAGTGAAATCACCATTAGGATATGTTTAACTTGTAAACATGGATTTTTCTTGGAAATATAGTTTTATGAGCTTATACACATGTTGTATGGATGGTAATACGAAGTTATAAATGGTTACATAAGTATATTACAATCTTAATTAAGCTTAAAAAGTGTTAATGCAAATTAGGGTTTTAAAAGACCACTTGATATGTTCCAAGTAAAAGTATGATAAATAACATGTTAATCTTATCTATGAGCTTTTAGTCATGATATATGAACACAAAAATAAAATCATAATGGAAGTAAAAGACTTGTACACTTTTAGTAAAGTTATAAAGTGTAAAATATAAAAACAAGGTTAAAAATAGACTTAATAAAGTCACCCAAACTTTCTGTCCCAAAAGTGTATAAAAACATACTTAATTTATGTTTTTATAAGATAATACATTTCACGACGATTCCGAAAAGGTAAGAAACTTGTCAAACGGATTAATAACGAAAAAGTTACGTTAAAAACGAGTTATACGTTAATTAAACGGAGTTTATAAAATAACTTTTATAAAACTTATATCAAACAGCTAGTTTGATATTTTTAACAAATAATACATATTTTTAGGATTCCAAAATGATAAGAATCGTAATTTTTCAATTAATAACGAACGAGTTATGAATTTCGCGAGTTTACGACAATTAATACTTTTATAAAACTATTTTTATAAAAGTTACTGTTCATGACAGAAAGTTATATTTTTGTAAACCTTATAAATTGATAGGATTTTCAATAACGAGAACGTCCTCGAAAGAATCGTTAAAAACGGAGCTATAATGAATAAAATACGACATTTACGGGTTTTACGACAACAAATACGATTTAAATAAAACTCACGTCTGATGTGAACAGTAAAAGTTACTGTTCACCAGAGGGTCAAAATATGGAAAATGTCAAATTATGATAACTCGTCCTAATACGAAAAGATGGGCATAAGAAACGCAAGAAACGGATTAGAAACGTGAAAGTTATGTCGATTTTACCAAAAGTATGTTTATAAACGTTTTAATTTTATAAACATGTTTTTCACTCAAACATTTAGATGGTGATTGAGCTATATAGAATTATATGTAGTTATCAAAAGTACTATATTACTAGGGAGTTTCATAATGAGGCCTCTTCGGGGTGGCGTATCGACGAGTTGCTGGATTTACGATTTAAAGTGTCCTAGCTCCTCATACGTCACTACATGACCTCTTAATTATGATAGCCCGAACGATAGTATGATGTGACTAACATAGACCTGTATATGATGTTAGTTAATCGAAGTACATGGTACTTATACGACCTTAAAATAAATAGGTTGCATCTGACGATTTGCGTGACGCTTTATCTGCGATATTTGGATTATCAGAACTCAAGGTGAGTTCATAGCCCCACATTTTTATGATTTCAATGATTTATAACTATGGGGTGGAAACATGCTTTGTTTTATAAATTGGACGCAAGTGGATATTTTATATTGATTACATGTTTGCCTAAGTAGCGATAACCCAAGTTGAGCCCATTATCATGAACTGTCAATTGCATAGATGTAGTTGTTAATTACATTATGCGAGCGCGAATGTTATGAATAGATCTATTTGGGGAAACGACCTCCCCGTTCGGGTGACTAGCTATCACCGGTAACGAACGTATAGCATGTCGAATTTGGGGATGTTTCGGGTTAGACATCTATTCGGGCAGAAATTGCAATAAATATTATTATTGCAAGAAAGATCGTCGAGCTTCAGTGTCATGAGCTTAGGAAAATGTAATCTGGTTTTGTGATGTCTGCATGTGTTGCATTATCACGGGAAAAGTCTTGCGGTCCTGCATATTATGATTTATCAAACCTATGAATTCACCAACATTATTGTTGACGTTTTAAAGCAATGTTTTTCAGGAGATCAATAAGCATAAGGTGCCAAGGATACATTGGTGATTTTGTTTTGGGAAGTCATGCTAAAGATATGGTTGTATTATGTTTTGGGAAACTCATGTGTTGTGAACCAGTATCTTTGTAATAATAATCAGGAACAAGTTAAAGCCTCAGGCTATTTGTATCAAATATTTGTTAAATCCAATGTATCGGTTTTAAAACGACTTTTTGGTCGTTCTATATATATCTTGTGTTATTGATCTATGAAGTAACACGCCCCGGACCCTTATTCCGCTGCGACCGAATTTGGGGGTGTTACACTGTTGGCCTAACTTACAACTGGTATGTATAATTACTTCTATGAGAATTGAGAGAAAGCAAAAATAGATAAAGAGAAAAAGTGAGCTTAAAAGAATAGAGAGATATGTTAAACAAAAACAGACAAAGTGTTTAAGTGAAAAATAAATGAGAGATGTAGTGATTTAAAAAACAGAAAGAGAGATGTGTGAATTAAAAACAAACAGAGTGACTCAGTGAGAAAAAGAATTGAGAGATAAAGTGAGCTTAAATACAGAAAGAGAGCTTGTGAGAATCAACATTGATGATGGAAATGCCTTTTGGAATGAAATTGAGGTTAAAACTGGTTTCTTAAAAGTTAATACTGCTAGGCAAAACTTAGTACTGCTGGGCATTATTTAGTACTGTTAGTCTAAACTTAGTACTGCTAGGCATTACTTAGTACTGTTAGGCTAAACTTAGTACTGCCAGGCTACTGTTAATACTGTTTGGAGCATACCAGATTTTCCTTAATTAAATATAGCCATTGAGATATTTCCACCAACAACTTCGCTTATAGGTTTCCTTAAATTGGATGATTCTTGATCTTTCTTTCACTCATAAGATTTTCTCAAGATAAAGAATCAAGTTTATTCAGTCGGTCCAATCAAAACCTTAAGTGCTCTCTATATAATCTCAATTGCTTTTGTCCCACACATATACTCTCATAAACGAACCTATCCTAGACCTTAATCTAACTTTTCTTAATCAACAATGGAGAATTTGGAATTCTGCGATAAACACAACATGGTTGCTTATCTAAAGAAACCATCTAGGAGTGAAGGATTCCAAGAGATAGTAGATTTTCTCAATAGTAGTCATATAAGGTATGCTTATACTAAGAATCCTACTATCTATGTTTCTCTCATCGAAAAGTTTTGGCAGACTGCTACTGTCAGAACAGTTGATAATAGAGAACAAGAAATAACTGCCACAGTTGATGGCAAAGAATTCACTGGTACTGAAGCATCTGTTAGGAGACATCTCTAATTAGCAGATGCAGATGGTATTAGTGTTTTGCCAACTAATGAAATTTTTGATCAACTCTCACTAATAGGGTATGTTTTAACTGATGATAAACTGACTTTTCAAAAAGGCAAATTTTCCCCTTAGTGAAGATTTTTGATCCATACCATCCTACACTGTCTTAGTCCTAAGAAAACTTCTTGGGAACAATTTAGTAGCAATATAGCAACTGCTATTATTTGCTTGGCCACAAACAGAACTTTTAACTTTTCTAAATTGATTTTTGATGGTATGGTGAAAAACTTGGATAGTAAATATAAATTTTTAATGTATCCAAGATTTATTCAAATATTTTTAGACAAGAACAAAAGATTCCTTAATCCCCACAACATAAAATATATTGCTCCTACTTTAACTCTAAAACTTTTTAGCAATATGAAAAGAGGTTTTTCTGGGGAACACACACCTTTGTTTCTAAGTATGCTAGCAATTCAAGTTGAATAGGGTGATGGTTCAGGACATCCCTCTGAACCCCAACCACCACCTTCTGCTGCTCAACCTACCAATGAAGAACCAATTCCTAATGTTGTATCATCATCACACCAAAAGACTCAAACGACCATAGGCAAGCTTACACAAGTCCACAGAGTTACCTCAGACTAGTGACCTATACCCAATGTACCAAGAAGAGGCTGTCTAATGAGGAGTGGGATGGAACAGAGTGTAAAGGAGTTACCACTACTATTGCTATTCTTAAGCTTAGAGTGCATAGCAGGCTTGTGTAACTTAAAATAAGGACCTAATCTAGGCAAGTGCCTAATTTGTCTCTACCTCCTAGGAATAGTGCATGTGGTAATACCTAGAAGCCAAGAATCCATGTGGGATATCATTGCTCAACTAGTCTGATAGGGTACCTATAACCGCCCCATGATTCACCTCTCCCAAGAGTTAACACACTTGGAATTGATAAGGGCAGTATGTCACATCAAGAATTGACGGTTTTATGTACTACATTGTCATAGAAAGTGGAAAGCTTAGTGGCAGACTTGAAGCAAACAAAGAATAACACCCCATGTTTTAGGGTCATTGTACGTCGTCAACAAGTTCACTATTTATTTTTAGTATTGTACGCGTTTGCTTTTAAATTGAAATCGTTAAGTTAAATCGCGTAAACTAAAAATTATATAACAATCATACCCCCATACCTATGACGCTCCTCATAAATCATACCACACCTCCCCACACCCCCCCACACCTCGACACCACCCCCCCCCCACCCCCCCCCCCCCTCCGCGCACCCCCTATAACCCCCCACACTGCCCCGCCCCCTGCCCCATTATGAAAAAATCTAAAAATCATTAAATTTTCAAAAAAAAAAAAGGTTTTTAAAAATAAAAAAATAAAAAAATAAAAAAAAAAAATTTTAACTATGAATTTCTATTCTTCCTTATAGCTAATCTTCACCAAGTACTCCATAATTACTGCAATTCTCAGATACGAACGATTAAGTAACAATTCTTTGCAATAATTATACAAAATAGGTTATTTACATGGGATAAATGATGCTATAAAAGTGATGTTATTTGATGTCATCAAGTACGTGTAACAGATGTTTGATGTAAGATCCTGACATTTTCATAATAGTGTTTAAGTGTCTGATTTACAAACTCAGTTCCATTATCTGTTTTGATGTGTCAGATAGTTGCCTTCAAACGAACTTGTATTTTCTTCAAGTATTTGATTATAACCTCAGGAGCTTCATCCTTTGATCTAAAAAACATAACCCACGTAAACCTTGAATAATCATCGACGATAACCAAGATATACTTTTTCCTATTTATACGCTCGACACGCATCGGCCCACAAAGATCAATATGCAAAAGATATAGTTTTTCTTGATTAGTGTCTTCTGCTTTGGGTTTATGAGAGTACTTCTTGCTTTTCCCTAGAGAACATGCAAAACATAAGTGATTTTTCTCGAATTTCAGCCTAGGAAGCCCTCGAACAAGACCTTGATTTGCTAACTAGTTAAGAGTATTGAAGTTTAAATGAGATAACCGTCGGTGCCATAACCAGATTTTAGTCTTGGAGGCTTTAGATAACAAAAAAATCAGAGAAGACTTCAGCATATCATCCAGTGAAATAGTGTACAAATTTGTGTCTCTGGATCCGAAAATTAAATCAACACCTTCTAATTCCTGAACACAACAAGTGTGTTTCCAGTATGCTACTTCAAGATATGAGTCACAAAATTGACCCACAGAGAACAGAGTGTAACATTTCCTAGCTGATAGTCACCATAACCCTTTATCTTTGCAATATGATCATTACCAAATCTGACGATACCAAGAAATTTTGCTATAAAGTTGATAAGCTGAGTGCGTTGTCTGGTCATGCGCTTCTAGCATCCTGAGTCCAAGTACCACATGATGATTTTGGATGACATGCAATGGATACGAGACGAAGATGGAGAATTTGAAACTGCAAATCCCTAATTTTTGTTGGGTTCTAAGATGTTAGAAGGCCTAGATCCTAAGATACTAGGGGCATCATTAAAAGTTACATATTTTGCAACTTTGGTTCTCCTATGGTATACCTTAACTTCTGGACTGGGTGTAAGTACTGGTGTGGGGCTGGTTTCCTTAGGAGGCACTATGGGATTGGCAGTGATTTTAGTCTGAGGGCACTGTGTTCCAATTATAGTGAAGGTCCTGCCGGTAGGTAGCCACCTATGTCTAACACTAGTAAATACTTTTCCAGTGGGTTTCCATTCCATCTTTTTGCTCTTATTAGACTATATATTAACACGCTTTATTCTCTTTCATTATATAAGTACAACACCATTTGATCATGATTAGCAGAAAATAAACAACCATTGCATGTAGAGCATACAAACTTAGAATTCACATCTTTTACAGCATGTTTAAAAATCGCATTACACAAAGACACACGATTCATTTTAGTTGAACTAGACATAACTTTCCTAGGGTGAACTTCTATGGTCTTATTCTTCTTGTTACTACTTGTTGCTGGCATGATCATGTCTTTCCTTGTATTGTTATTAGATTGTGATCTGCTAGCACTAGTAGAAGGAACTACTCTTCTAGAAGACAACAAGGGATTGTTAGTGGTCTGTTTAGTTTGTGATGCAGGCTGTTTTTGTGTTGTACTGGATGTTGCCTTAGTTTCTTGAGACCTAATTTTTCTTGTTTTGTTCATTAGTGTGATGGTAACCAATTTATGTCTATCTACTTTGGAACTGAGACATGTCTCAGAAACATAAACTTACAATTCTTTAACGCGTTTTGTAAACTTTCAAGCAAAGTCTAAGTGAGGATCACTAGGATACTATTTTCTAGCTCGCTCTACAAGGTCGCGCAGTGTGATATGTATGTTCCTTCGATATTGAAGATAATCTGTGTGGTTCTATATGGTTTTTATGTCTTTGAGAAAGAGGTTCTAAGTCTAACTTAAACATTCCTGGAGCTATTACACTTGCATTTTTGACAGGTTCATTATTATCAGACATATTTTTTCTTTTAATGTTGCAATGTCTGCTCTCAACTTGCTTATCGAGAATTCCTTGGCTTGTAACTGAGCTTTTAGATTGTTTATGACAAAAATTCATTCATTGCAGGAGCATCCAAATTGCTACAAGATCTGTTATTTTGAAAACTTTCTTTGTTCTGTTGTAGTTTCAATTAAAGTGAAATACAGTGATTTTGAAGTCTTAAACATTGTTTGGAAGGTTCATTCATTTTTGAAAGCTCAGCCTCATACGTTAGATTCCTAGAATACTCCTCAATATAGCTTTCTCTTAAACTTTCACACTCATCAAGGACTTCTAAAGAATTTACAGCAGTATGCACAAGATCTTGAGATATGATTAGTTCCAAGAGTCGATTGTTTTCCAGAAGAAGTTCTTTCTTTTGAATTTCAAAACATTTCTTATCTACATAACACTGTTCAACAGTAGCTTCCATTTGGTTAAACACCGTTTTCACTTCATTGATTTCATTGTAAAGACCATTGTCAAAATCCTTGAACGATTCCCTTAAAGAATTTAAAAATGGAATTACTTATGTTATGAAAACCTCTTTTGTGTGTTAAAAACCCATGTACCCTCGGTTATTGTCGAAGCTGTGGTTCTTTCTTTCACCACCTTGTCAAAATTGGTGTTGATCCCTTCTTGACAGATCTTACTTAGCTTGTTAAAGCTTAGTTATATTGGATAAATCCAAGACAACTATAGTAGAAACTAAGATTGAGAATATCACAAACTATGCGGAATCTAGTTTGTAATACTAAGAAGAACAATGAAACAGTAAAAATAAGATCTTTACTAAACTTTCAATATATTGAATACTATTTTGAATTATAAAAATAGCTATGAATACTAACTATGATTGCTATGCAAACTATGTATACTAATATGAAAACTATGTGAAAACTTATTTCTAGATCTATGCCTTGGGGTTCCTTTTATACACCAAGGAAAACCCTAATAGGCTTACAAAACGCGTCAAGTGATTATGATATTTTCTATAAGTAAACATATAAGTTTATACATATCTTCTTTATAAATAATTGATACTTATCTTCATAAGTATTCTTGTTCTTCAATCAACCTTTATCTCTTCTCTGATATGTCTTTGATCTCATCTTTGACAGCATTAATCCTTCCAGCAGTTGTAATTACTTAGCAGTTGTAACTGAGCAGTAGTAGTTCTAAGAATCATCCTGAAGTCTTTTAATCCCAACAATCCTCCCCTAACTTGATATTCATCTTCTAAATCTTTAAGTTTCATAAAAAGTCTTCGCCATCACTAGGAGGATGCATTCAAACACTTCATTAACCCTTTTCTGCTTTGTCATGAGCTTGAGTAGTTGATAGCACATCTCATTCCAACGATCAGCTTGAAGCTTCTTGTTCAGCATGTTTGAGATTGTTATTGGTGTAAGGGGATATCTTTTCTTAACCAACATAAAGATGTGTAGATTTCTAAACCTTACAAAATGCACTCCACAGTTATCAAACAGCTTCCAAACAGTCACTTTGTACCCTTGTAGATTTCTCCATACTTCACTCTTTATGTCATGTTCAAACATTACTTTCAAATCACCCCATAACACTCTTTCATAATCCTCCCCTGGCCTTGTATTCCCATGTTTAGCTTTAACCAACTTCTAGAGGGTCTCCAAGTCTTCTCTATCAATACCCTGAAGCATCTTTATCATTGATGAATACCTTTTTAAGCTTCCATCAGCCCTTATCAATTTAAAGTATCCCATCCTTCTATCTTTATCAATCTGGTATTCAACAATCACTGGAGGCTTAGTAGCTAGAGGTATAACATCAATTGCTACCTCATCATCTTTAACTATCTCAATATACCTTTTCATCTCTGCCTCCTCTTGATCATCTTTTTCAACTTCCACATGCTCATCTATCTTCTGCTTCTTTAACATTTCAGATTCAAGTTCATCCCCTGCTCTTTTAGAGCTTTCCTTTGTTCTTGACTCACTGCCTTTCACTACTTCTGAATTCATGTCCACAAAAGTATTTACTCTTTTCATTTCCTTATCAAACAACTTCTGGATTTCATCATAGCTTTTGCTCTTTAACTAATTATGTTTGTATCCAGCCATATTATTCAAATAGGTGGATATTTGACTTCTCTTTTGAGCTTTGGTAGGTGACTTTCTTCTTATCTCTTCAGCTCTAAGCTTTGCAAAGTGTTTCTTTCTTCTGTTCATGAGTTCTATAAACAATCTTGATCTTTATTCAATGGTTATATCTCCCTGTTCTTCTGCTTATAATCTTTGAGCTAATTCAAAATCTGCCTACATCATAGCTTGTATGTTATCCCATGATTTAATCAAAGCTATGTTGGCTTCTTCTTCCTTTTTCCTTGCAAGCATCTCTTCTTCAATAAGTTTAGCTTGCAACTGAGCTTCAATAAGTTTAGCTTGCAACTTGATCTTTCTTCTTTAATGGCACTTCAGGCTCCACCATTTTTCCTTTGCCTTTGTCTTTTACTTGTGGAAGTTATGATTGTGAAAAAGCAAATGTTTTTGTAGATGCAGGTACTTGTTCTTCCTGATCATGAAATATAATTCCCTTATCCCTTGGTCTAACAGATGTAACTATTGTAGCAGTAGTTGTAATAGGCTTAGGTTTTGCAGTTTTGATCTCAATCAAAGTTTGAGAAAGAGTCAATTCATCTGGAATTTGAACAATGGCACTGGCAGTAGTAACTACTTCAGCAGTACTAACTAGAATTGACTTTGTAGTTGTAGCAACACTAACTACAGGCTCTGCAACCACCTTTTCAAACTCAATTTCCTGCTCTTCCAACACACATGTATCAAACATCAGGTTGTCATCATTCATCTCTTGATTCTCATTCACCAAAGTCACTTCTACATCAGCATCAGCATCAAGATCTTCAATTTTCCTCCCTTGTTTGGATGCATCCTCCTGGGTACCCAAACTGGCATTAATAGAGGATTCTACCCTGCTAGAGGAACCAACCTTTCTTAACCTTCTTAGACCTGAAGTTCTTGACTTCCCTTCCTCTTTTCGACTGCTTGACTATCTTTCTTTTAAAATAGCAAATCTCCTTTGCTTGAGCAGTCTTGTTTTTTTCCAAATCAAGGACCTTCTCTTGTAGGCTGGTACATAAATTTATCAATTTAGAAAGTTGCAGACTATCCTCACCACTTTGAGGTGGATCATAGGAAGGGGTAGATACATGAGCCTCATACGACAATTTAGAGCCATTAGCGACTACGGATGGAAGGAAGCTGTGTAATTTATCGACATTAGAGTGTGTCTCATGCACTGTATTTGACAAGAAACAGTGATACGTCTTGCTAACGGTAACTCACACCAATCCAGACAGATGATGTGATGTGCCGAGCTTTAGGGAATAGATCAACATTTATCATCACAGCTCATGTGCACTACTAGATAAAATCCTATTGATCTTCCGCCTACTAGCTACACGTCACTACACATTCTCTTCCGAGCCTCTCGGGCATCATAGTAGCCGCCTCCCTCCTCCTGTTCTGTGAATCAGCCTATCACCCAATAGTCACGAAGCCGTCATTAATCCAACCCCACTTCTCACAATCGAGAGTCCCACATTGGTCTCTATTAGCTAACACCTTCTTGCTGTGGAAAGGTCCTGTTAATAAACCTCTTTAATGTTGGTAATCCTTAACTTGTTGTCCAGTAAGACTTGCACAAACTCTTGGGTACTGAGAATATTTAACCCCACCCTCTAAGTGCTTCACCATATTGTCAAAAATGTACTTAGAAAAGTTAAATTTTTAGTTTGTGGCAAGACATATGATAGCAGATGCCATAGTGCTACTAAATTCATTCCAGGCTGTAGTCTTAGCACTAAGGCATTGCAGTATGGTATGGATAAGAAATTTCCATTGGGATGAAAAATAAGCTTTATAAAAAGTAAGCTTTTGAGTAAGTAGGCAAAGTACTAATACCATCAGAATCTTCTAACTTGAGATGTCTTCTAATAGATGCCTCAGAAACAACCTTGACTTTCCCATCTATTGTAGCAGTGATTTCCATGTCTCCATTCTCAAGTGTGCTTGCAGAAGCAGTTTGCCAAAACTGTTCTATGAGAGAGACATAGATAGTTGGACTTTCAGTGAGGGCATACCTAATGTGACTTGTAGTGAGAAAATCAATTATCTGATGAAATCCTTCACTTCCTTCTGACTTCTGTAAGTAGGCAACCATGTTGTGCTTGTCGCAGAAATCCAAATTCGCCATTTGATGGAGAGAAGTTAGATTAGGGTTCTGGGATATGTTTGTATATGAGAGTATGTGAGCTTGGAAAAGTTAATTGAGATTATATAGAGAGCACTTAGGGTTTTGATTTGACCGACTGAATGAAATTTGTTCTTATCTTGAAGAAAGCTTAAGATTTTATAGAAAGATCATGAATTTTCCAAATTAGTCAAACCTATAGACGAAGTTGTTGACGGAAATTTCACAACGGCTATATTTAATTAAGAAAATTATGTTATGCCTCAAACAGTACTAACGGTCACCCACCAGTACTAATTTTAGCCTAACAGTACTAACTTTAAGTCCAGAGTGTTAAGTTGATACCTAGCAGTATCAACTCTAATTCTGTTCCAACAAGCATTGCCATCATAAATTTTGATTCTCACAATCTCTCTTTCTATTTTTTAGCTCACTAAATCCCTCATTTCTTTTTCTCACCAATTCACTCTTTCTGTTTTTATCACATAATTCTCTTTCTGTTTTTAGCTCACTAAACCTCTCATTTATTTTT
Source organism: Tanacetum coccineum (assembly GCA_026074375.1). Classification (NCBI taxonomy): domain Eukaryota; kingdom Viridiplantae; phylum Streptophyta; class Magnoliopsida; order Asterales; family Asteraceae; genus Tanacetum; species Tanacetum coccineum. The sequence continues at coordinate 18,403 of BQNB010123234.1, forward strand.
CTCACAAATTCAGACAGTTTTATACAATGTTCCATCAATTCCATTAGTTTCATGCTGTCCTCCCCACTTCTAAGTGTGTTAACTCTTAAGAGAGGTGGATCATTGGACTGTTTAGATGCAGCCTCAAACCTAGTTTAAGCTTCTGCACCCCCCCTAATACGGTATCTTGGCACTTGGGACCACTACCTGAATCAGTTCTCTGAGGAAAAGATTCATTAAGTGTTTCCATGGATTGGGTCTTATTTATGTTACCACTGTCCTGCTCTGCTTATAAGCTAGAAGCAGTAGTGGCAGCCCTTTCCATTCTGTCTTCCCACTCCTTATAGACAGTCTCATCTGCAACAAGGTGA
>BQNB010123235.1:0-20135 GCA_026074375.1 Tanacetum coccineum
TATGAGTGTCAACAAGACAAATGGTCCTTTGGAATAGGCCTAAGAGGTTTTTTGGGCTTATTGGGCCAAGACATAGACAATTAGCCTAAGACGTTGCCCAACAGATCACCAAACCGCCATGCAGTAGGTTAACATTCCGCCATTAAGAATATGCAACCGCTATCTAACATTAAGCAAGATCTAAGGCATTTTAGATTATCTTAATCACCTAGCAGACAGATTTAACACCCTACAGACACGCTATCTAACATTAAGCAAGATCCAAGCATTTTAGATTATCTTAATCACCTAGCAGACATATTTAACACCCTATAGACAGATTTAACACCTTACAGATTTAACACCCTACACTTTCACATTTGACCATTTTATACACATTCAAAGACCAAGATAAACCATTTTAATCACATTTAATTCACTATTCTCCCCTTCAAAAATTGCATATGCGATTGCCATTTTTGATAGCATGGGAAAATATGAAGCTTGTTAATGAGAATGGTCAAACACAAGAAGATTTCTCTTCTTTTGAAGATAAAGCGCACTGAAGCGTACACTCTCCTTTTCTTTGAAAAACTGGTTTCGTACAGAAGAATACGAAAGCCATCGACTTGAGCTAACAAACATTGAGTGTTTCGAAAGTAGCTCAAGACCGAAAAGATTTCTCTTTTCGTTATTAAGGATAAATGCACTAACACGTACATTTTCCTTTTATCTGAAGATGGGGTTGCAATCTAACATTTGATTACAAGCCATTACCATGAGCTCAAAACTTGGAATGTTTTGTTATATTAGCTCATGACCGAAAAGATTTCTCTTTTCGTTGTCAAGGATAAATGCACTGACACGTACACTTTCCTTTTCTCTGAAGGCGTACACCTTTCTTTACTTTAAGGAACAGGGCTTGAAGAGATGCCAACAGACGCCATTTGACATTAAGGAACGAGGTTTGAACCGTTTTGTTCAAACGTCATTTGACAAAGAAGACCGAGGCTTGAACTGCTGTGTTCAAACATCATTTGAAGCATGTTCATCAGATTTGAATTCCTTGAACTCCTACCGAGGCTTAAACTGCTGTGGGATCAAGCGTCATCAAGATGAAGAACGATGGCCGAACAGTTTTGTCCAAACGCATCTTTGAAGCTATGTTCGTACGATTTGAATTCTTGAACTCATGACGTATGTATATCAGGATTTTTGGTGAACCAAAATCTGATTGTCTTGCCTTTTAAAAGGATTGACAGATGTACCATGCACTGGAGTAGTAGAAGTACTTGCACTAAAATAAAGAGTTTGATTGCATTCTTATGGGGTGAGTGAGATCATCATTTGAAACACGAGGATTGATGGTTCGACTGTCAAACTTTGGGGTGTGCTGACGGTGACATCTTTCAGTAGGTATCCACCTAAGACTAACGTCTAGGAAAATTCTACCCGTTGGTTTCCAGCTGAAGACTGATTAGGAGCTGTGTGGTGTACCATGCACATGCGGAGATTCTTATGAGGAGTAAAACCTTTTGTCATATACCAGCATTCTGCCTACCATGGTTTATGAGTGTGGGTTCTTTGGTTTTCAGGTGATTGTTGTTTTGATCTTGGTGGGACTACAACTCTTAGCACGAGAATGTCACTTATTCAGGATCTTTGTTATGCATCATCATTGATTTGTATTAAAGATAATATTTTATGACAAATCTGATAGAATACAACATTGTTTGAGTCAAGAAGAAATAGAATTCTTAGAGTCGATCTACTAGAGGATCTACCTTTTGTCAATGCGCAAGATCGACTCTTAGATACACGAGACTCCCTATATTTGTTTTAGGTTTTTGGTGGCGTAGCTATTAGGAGGGACAAGTGTGCTCTAGTTATTGTGGCCATATCGCTTATGACTAGGCAATCCTGGTGTGTCTTGTGTCATTTCCTAGCATTCTCTAGAACTAAGAAAGTTCGCCTGAATGCCATCTTATAGATGCCATTATGATTCTGTATGATATTCCGAGAGTAGTGAGAGTGCATTCACCGGATGAGGTTTGCTGAAGCTAAGCAGATTCTTAACTTTGAGGACAAAATAATGGGTGTGACTGTTTTTGAGACAAAATCATTGTTCTCATCAACTTGGAAGGCGCAACCGTTGGTTTTGAAAATCGAGGTCGTTCAGACGTAAACGCATTTCGGTTGTCTAACAACCTAAATGGTTTCTAGATGGTGGATAAATAAAGGAGGCTAACTTCCTAAGATTGATGCTTTGGTAATAACTTAGGAATATACGATATTTCCTTTGAAGCTTTCTAAGGTCATTTTTTAAGCCGCATTTGCAATACCTTTTCTGAAAGCTGAGCTTTTGAAATCAGCATTTTTTTCGAATAGACTTTTGATTAATGTTTTGAGATATTAATTCGAAGTCACTGTGTCCTTTATTGCTGTAGCGTGTGCTTTTATTTGTATATAAGTTCTTTGTAAGGGCTGTTTCAAATATGCTCTTTGTCTTTATGTAATTCTGCTCATTGCTGAAGTAATTTAAGGCACTATGTTTAGTTTGATGTTATGTTTCAATTACATCGGATGTCGTTTTAACTTTGGGCTTTATTACTTGCTTCCTTCACATTTTAATTGATTCTTCAAGTGCATAGATAAGTGGGGTTGTTGGCCTGTAGATGAGCGTTCAATGCATTTATCACAAGAAAAATTTACAAAGTCATGGGATATTCCTTATTCTTACATGGTTTGTGTACTATGAAAACTTTCTTCTTTTGTTGGATTGGAAATTTTAAAGTGAAATACAATGTTTTTCAAGTTGTAAAAAGCATGGGAATAGTTCTATGGTAATACTTTCCACTTACAAACCATATGCTTGTTTTGTGAAGCTCAGCGCATTAACCAAAGCGATCCTGGTCATTCTTTCCTCCCCTTAGGTACAACATTTTTGTTGAAGTAGGAGTGGTATTGGGTATTGGCTAGCAATAGTGGTCAGAGAGATGTGTGGCATAATGTGGTGGTAGATTGTCAGTATGCTGTTGTTCCTTTGCAAAGGATAGTAGTAGAGCAATCTAGTTGCATTTCAGCAAATGGCTCTTCGTATTTACTGGTTCGATATCTGCCTCCGACAGCTTGTGGGATTTAATTTCCGGAATGCTACTTATACTCCAGCTCTGGGGTTTGTCCCTCGGGCTTTCTGTGACAAACCTAAACCGTGAGACATCAACTGCTGTCAGAATATCAGACCTTTTGCTCTTAGCCTGGGCATCTGAGTTTCAATCTCTGAGATTTGGTTGAATGCGATTGCTGGGTTTTTCAGGCTTTATTGAAACTGCTTTTGATACAAGCAAGTGTGTCTCTATTGCGTGAACCTGGATGTGATCTGAAGATCTTGAGACTGCAATTATGACATTGACCTTATTGGTGCTCATGGAAGTATTCTCATGCACACTGACTTTCCATTTTTCCTTTAGTGCTTTAAGTATCATTATGTAGTAGCATGGGTTAATCACCATAGGCTAATTACAACTCTATGAATGGGACGCTTTCAAGTGTATCTGATGTTTCTTCGAGTAACTCCGTTGTACGCACTAGGTTCACAAGCCTTTGTGTTTGGGTGTAGCTGTCGAAGTCTTGTTGCCAACCGTGATCGCAGAAGATCCGTTGCATTACCCCTTTTGATGGCAAGAAATCTGTTTGAACTGTGTTTGAGTGCTTGAAGGACAATGTCTTTGCATACACCTATGAGATTTTTACGTTTCTAGGGTGTAGCCTGATGATCCAGATTTATGAAAATCTTCCATTTGTAAGTCTGATGCTGTCTGGCACCAAAGAATTGAGCGATATGTTGGTTTAAATGCATTCAGACAGCCTAAGGGAATTATAGGCGATAGAGATCATGAAGATGTGTCTGAGTTGTTCAAACATGTCATGTAGTTGGATAGGGCCTTTGTTTTTCGTGCCGTTGCGTCATGTGAGCTTTCTCTTCTCTTTTAAATCTAGACTTATGTAAGATTCCATTGAAATTCGATCGTGTGAAAAAAATTAGGATCTTAAGTATGATAATGTGATTGATGTTGTGGCGTTTTCAATCCAATTAACGTTGCGGATTTTACTAGTCTATGATTAAACAGATAAATAGATTAACGGGAAATCCATCCCACCCATCCCTATAGAAAACTATATGTGAATGATAATCGTTTGATGTTTGAAGAGTAGAGTTTGTTGTTTGATTAATGCAGTTTTAGTCTGTTTTAGGTTGTCGGTTGTTATTTTGGCCCTAAAATTTTGATATTTTGACAAACACGCAAAAATTTACCCTATTACCAAAAATTTAAATTTTGTGTAAAAATTAGCTAAAAAAGCTATGTGGATGAAAAGGTTTTTTTTTTGCTGTGGTATTTTTCCGCAAAAAGTAATTTGAATGTTTTAACAAAATTCTTTACCCTATACGCAAAATGTTATTTTGGTGTAAAAATGAAGCTATAAAAGGGATTAGGAAAAAATATATTTTTTCTTAACGCGTTTTGACGCCCCAAGTTTTTTTTTTTTTTTAATCACAAACCGCTGCCTGTATTATAAAAATGCAAAACCGCCCATTATGTCGTCTTGGAAAACTAGTCCCGGCTAAACTCTCGCGTTAGGTAACGTGGCCGCTTGTTTTTTCTCAAATCGCCTTGTTATAGAGTCAACTCGCCGTTAATATTATATGAGTAGAACTCGCCGGTGTGAAGGGTAAATCGCCGCCTAGGTTTATTTAAGCAACCGTCCTGTATGACCTAAGCAACTCGCACAAGAAAATGACAATAGCCACAAGAAATATGCGAAACTCGCCGCTTAATTTTTGATTAAAATAACAAATTCGCCGTTGACTGTGGCAACTCGCTAAGGGTGATTTTCTTCATTAGTGTGGATCTTGTCCCTACCTTTTGGTCAAACGCCGGTTAGAGTATAATGTATATCATAACTCTACCACGAAGAACATTAGTTATCGAATTCAACCTAACTAAGACCTAAATAAGCTTATTTTTACGAACAAGAGCTTATGGAAACAGTGTAATTCTAAGTAGGTATTTGAAGATTAATCATCCAATAACAGTAATTCTTTGTGGAGCGTCAAAAACAAGTGCACAACTGCTCACGAGAAGAAAACTTAAAATTGAACCTTTTATTATTTGTTGAAATCGAACTTGAGGCTTTGTGATGTCACTTGTATAGCTGAAGTCAATCTAACTTCTTTGTGCTTAGTATGGCAGAGAAAACACAAGTATGAAACCAAGGAATAAGCCCTAAATTAAGCTCTTTGAGCCGTGGGCTTTTTAAGCCAAATAAGCACGAAATTGGTGTGTAGTAAACCACAACGAATCATCACGAATCCTCTTAGGCTTTGGTACCAATTGTATGGATCCACGAATTCACAACAAAACATGTATATGATCTAAAGAGAATCTAGAGAGAGAATGTTCTAGAGATAGAGCAATGAGTTCAGAGAGAAATAAGGAAACACCAAAAGAGGGTGTGTGTAAAATGAATGATGCTTTGTTTCTATCCAAAGGTGAGTATGAGGTATTTATAGTTCTTACAGAGGTACAGGGTTATTAGTAACCGGTTCCTGTACGTAGAGAAGTCATATGTTTATCCTATTGAAAATACGAGATGAGTGAATAGTAAAATACATGGGGTTGAGAGTTTTTCTAATATCGACAAAGATTTATCTCTTGGCAATTCAAGATGAACTGGGACCATAGTGTGCTAATTTTCAAAGAAGCATGATAGTTTGTAGCTGCTGCAAATTGTTGTTGTGCATGTATTGTGGGTTCAAAATCAATGCCTGGATATGATTTCAATTTCAGGAATACACAATATCGTCACATTGATATGTAAAGTACATTGCAGCGTTAATAGAACCCAGTGTATCATTCCTAATACAAAAACAATCGAGATACGCACCTTTTTTAAGAGATTGTGTATTTGAGAAGTAATGTTCATAGTGTGGAGAAAATCTACACAGACTTCATATGTAGCTGACCTATGATTTTTAAACCTTTTGATGGAACACGATTTAATTACTTGGTGGTTGGTTTTTGGTATGAATAAACCCAATGCTACATTTCAGGGGAAGCTTGTTGTATAGTTTGATCCTTATGGTTAGATTAGGCTAACTAACATCTGGCTTAAGTAGTATTAATTTCTGGTTAGTGTGTAGTGTAGTATTGTGTGGGTAGTTTAGTTTAAGTTAAATTCTGTTATACAAACTCCGTTGACAGCATGTTTTTCTTTGTTTATAGACAAATTAGTTGCAAGAAGAGCATTCGATTTGCAAATGATAAGCGTCTTGTGGTGATAAGGTCTTTTGTTTTTGTAACGTCTTCAGTAAGACGTAACTTTCAGGGTTGAAAATGGAGTTTTTATTGCAGGTTGTAAATCATAAATTAAGTCTTAAGTTTGGACACAAAGTTAATGTCTGGATAGTGTTTAATTTTAACTAGTCTGGTCTAGGTTATTGTTAGTTGCTGGTTGCGGGAAAAATTGACTTTTTTTTGGTTGAATAACACTGTTTTTATTGTTACCAGTTACAGATTTTTACGGGCTATTGTCGTTAACAGAGATACTTTCTTCTGCTTAAACACTATTTAAATGTTACCGTTACAGATTTTTACGGCGCTATTGTCGTTAAACAGAGAAGCTATATATAGATAATGTTTGATTTCTCTTTCACGCTTATCTGTTTATTGCTATCTCCTTTTCACAAAGTAAAAATCTTGTTTACTTTTATAAAGAATATAGTAAATTGTCTTGCTACCAGCATCTACAACCTCACTCATACCTAAACCCAGTAAACTTTCAGTTTAAATCATTACCTCGTATTACTACTTTCGATTCATGGCTCAATTAAAATACTGCGACAAACACAATCAAGTGGGGTTCTTGCGCAAGCCTGATGAAAGTGCGGGGTTTGCAGAGATAGTGGATTTTCTACGAGGTTCCAACCTCAGGTATGCTTTATCTACTAATCCAACTATCTATGATTCCCTAGTCAAACAGTTTTGGCAGACTGCTACTGCTAACACTATTGCTGATGGGACTCTAGAGTTACATGTAACTATTGATACCAATGAGTATACAATCATTGAGGCATCTATTAGAGATAAGCTTCACTTAGCAGATGCTTCAGGGATTACAATGTTTCCAAATAATGAGATTTTTGAAAGGATGGGGCATATGAGGTATCCTACAGACGGATCATTTACCTTTTGGAAAAGCTTTTTCACACCCCAATGGAGATTTTTAGTCCACCATATTTTGCATTGTATAAGCTCTAAGAGTGGTGGATGGGATCAATTTGGTAGCAATATTGCTACTGCTTTGATTTGTCTTTCCACTGGCAGAGTTTATAATTTTTCAAAACTAATTTTTGATGGCATGGTGGCAAACTTGAAAAGCAAAACAAAGTTTTTGATGTATCCTCGTTTTCTGCAACTGATTTTGGAAATTCAAACGGAAAACAAACACCCTTATCTGGCTGTGACCCTGACCAAAAAGATTTTTGGGAATATGAAAAGGGGTTTTAGAGGGGCACCAAGACCTTTGTTGCCTGCTATGCTGCTTGTTGCTACTACTAATCCAAGTGCAGGTCAAGAACATCCTGATGTGGCTCAATCTCAACCATCATCATCCACAATTCCAGTACCATCTACATCTTTACCACCAGTACAATCTCCACCACCTATAACTACACCTATCCCTGCATCTACACCTACACCTATCCCTGAAACTGACCCTGAACCTATGGAGCACACTTTTGAGGAACCATCCCCTGCACACCAACACTTCTCACCACCACAAGAGCATGCCCAAGGACAGATGACTGTGGATGATTTGCTTCAGTTAGTTCCTCAATTAATGACAAGAGTTGATAGTCTGGAAAAGGATCTCAAGCAAACCAAGCTGACAATGGGGAGTGCTATTGTGAAGTTGGTCAAGAAGGTGAAGAAGCTGGAAGGTATTTTGAAAAGGAGAAATGTGGTCTTATCAGACTCTGAAGAGGAAGAATCTGAGGCTCAGGGGAGGAAAAGTCAAGATGATCCTCTAGTTTCTTTGGTACAAGGGCTGGTTACTCCTTCTAAGACTACTGTCAATGCTTCAGGGGAGGAACAAGTTGAAGACATAAGCCCTACTACATTAGAAGCAGCTAAAACTCTCTCCAGGGTTGCTTCTCAAAAGCCAAAGTCCATAGATAAGGGAAGGAGGTATAAGAGAAGGAAAGAGACTAAGGGAAAGAAGGTTATCACTAGCTTGGATTTTCAAGAAGAAGTTAGTACTGGGTATGCTGAAGGAGTTAATACTGGCAGTATTAAAGTTAGTACTGTTAGTGGACAAGTTAGTACTGACAGTATTAAAAAGTCCATTCCTTCCCCTGATAAAGGCCAAAGAGAAGGAAAAGCTCCTATGATCATTGAAGAAGCTCCTAAGAAGACTAAGGAACAAATTCTACAGGAGGAAGCTAGTCTCGCTGAAGCTATCAGATTGGATACTTTGGAGAAAGAAGAAGAGGCTAAACAAGTACACTTGGATTCTCTCTTAGCACAAAGACTTGCAGAAGAAGAAGAATTAAATGAGCAACAAAAGCAAAGAAGAGCTCAAGTTCAATTTGAAGCTCAGCATTACACGGATGAAGATTGGGATCTTATTAGAGCAAAGATTGAAGCTAATGCAGAGTTGTCAAAGAGTGTGCTAGGAAGTGGCTTACAAGGAGAAGACTTTGCAAAGAAGATGGTTGAACTAGTAAATCAAAGGAAGAAACACTTTGCAGAGGAAAGAGCAAGAGCTAAAAGAAATAAGCCCATGACCCAATCACAGCTGAGAACATATATGATGAATTACTTGAAGAATCAGGGGACATGGAAGCTGTCTCAGCTGAAGAATTTAAGTTTTGAAGAAGTAAAAGAAGAATTTGATAAGCTGGTGAAGCAGGTTGAATCTTTTGCACCTATAAACTTTGAAGCTACAAAAGATAGTCTAAAAAGATTTGGTGAAGAACTTCAAACAAAGACTTCAAAAAGACTAAAGAGTGATGAAGCAAAAGATGATGAGCCAACCAAGAAGACTGGAAAGAGGAGAAAACAGATAGCAAGGAAAGGATTACATACAGACCTTGATAAGGATGATTCTGAAGATTCAGATGAAGCTAGTGAACAAGATGATTCTGCTTCAGGTACTAAAATTCCTATTAATCATGTTCCTGTAGCTATGAAATCACCTAGTATAGCTACTTATAAGATCATCAAGCAAGGAAAGAAAAGTGTGTACCAAATTGTTAGGGAAGATGGAACTGATATAGTGTACATAAATTTTGGAGCTATGCTGAAGGACATAACTAGGGATGATCTTACTGAATTATATAGGATTGTCATGAATAGATATGGTATGAATAGACCAGAGGATGAGTTTGAGAAGGTACTTTGGGAATATTTAAAGAATATGTTTGAGGCACCCCTTAGTACAGATCCTATTTGGAGTTTATTAGGTCAACAAAGAATCATAAGTTGGAGATATTATGATACTTGCAGAGTACACTGTTTGAACTTGGAGTCAATGGATATATATATATGTGACAAGAAACATATTCATTATCTATTACTCGAGACTATGCATCATATGCACTCCTCGCTTGAAAAGAAACTTCAATGCTGCGTATCCCCCCCCCGGCCAGATGAGAATTGCTACAAAATGTTAAAAATGATGGAAAAGCAAGCTGGTATTAGGAAGTAGTGAAGTCTAATGAGTTAGAAGCCTAGGATGGAGATAAGAAGGATAACACTTGGTGGAGGTGCTATGCACTAACACAACAAATGGTTATCAGTTCACCATGTCTAACTGACATAAGGACTGGCTAGTCCAGGAGCAAACGGCTCTTGGTAAAGACTTCTCAAATCCGTTCTATGGTTAACATTGCAATAAGTTGTATGGTTTTCAACTCACCATATCTGTTTAAGTGAAGAGTTGGCTAGCCTACAAGTTTATGGTTTGTGGTAAAGGCTGTGGAAAAACCCATAACTGGTCCATAAGATTATGGCTTATGGTAAAGATAAATTATAAATCCATATTAGATGGTTGACACTTTACCAAAAGTAGATGGTATTCAATCACCAGTTTTCATGTACAAAGAGTTGACATGGTCATCAAATCCACCATGGAATTTACCTTTTCGAGGTTGCCAAAGGATTGTCTAGCCCTGAGCATACGTACAGTAAAGGATATCAAATATGGCTGTAATGGTTTGCCAAAAACCATATGGTATTCAACTCACCAATGTTTCAAGTACTGAGAGTTGAAATGGTTTTCAGTTAACCATGGACATACACCTTTCTGGTGGCCAAAGGGCTGACTACTCCAGAGTGAATGGCTATCTGGTAAAGAGACATCAAATCCATTTAAGATTTTCAATGATTCACCTCTCACATGAGTTAACACACCAGAAAGTGATGAGAATAGACTGAAACTTTATGATTTGATGTACAAAATTGTCAATGTTACTGATATGATGGATTGCTGAAGAGCTTTGAAGAATAGTTGCTGCAAAGATAAAAAGAGAAGACTTGAAGTGTTGCAGATCAAGAACAACTTGAAGAATTATATTTATAACATCCTCAGAAAGCTTAAAGTGTTTAAAGTTAAGATCAAGAATGTTTTGAAGAAACTTGAAGTTCACAAGTGAAGATCAAGTTAGAGGAGGATTGTTGGGAAAATAGATTGTAACAGACTTAATGCTGGTAGTATAACAGTTAAGTCTGGTAGTAATAGTTAGTTCTGTTAGTATTGAGTTAATACTGGCAGTACTAAGTTAAGTCTGGCAGTACTAAGTTAGTACTGGTAGAGTAACAGTACTAGAGTTAGTACTGGTCATAGTTAGTTCTGTTTATAGTTAAGTCTGTTTATAAAACAGAATAGTAATAGTTAGAGATATCTTAGGAAAGGATATGTATTATCCTTTCACATGGTTGTAAAGCCCATTAGGGTTTTCCTTAGTGCATAAAAGGAACCCTAAGGCACAATGATATGTACGAGTACGTTTGAGAAATATCAATAGAAGCATAGAGCTTAATAGCATTTTAGAATTATTGTTTCTTCTTTATTCTTGTGTTAAGATTCCGCATTAACACTTGATATTCATAGTTAGTGTCTCTCTTATTAGTTGTTTGTGGTATATTAAGATCTAAGATTTGTATGTCGCTTATGTTTTTACAATATAGTTGACTTAGTTTCATGTTATTCGTTTGTACGCCATAGGTACCTTAAGAGTATGAGTGTATGCTGAATGTATGATGTAATTGGGTAGTAAAGAGGATGAAAGAGAAAGGAGAGTGAGAGATAGGAGAAAAGAGAGAGAGGAGTGATGAGAGAGAGAGAGAGAGAGAGAGAGAGAGAGGAGAGGACGAGAGAAATGTGGAAAGAGAGAGGAGAGGAGAGGAGAGGGGGGGGAGGGATAGAGGGAGAAAGAGAGGGGGAGAAAAAAAGAGAGATAGAGAAAGAGAGAGGGATAGAAGGAAGGAGAGAGGGAGAGGAAAAGAGAAAATAAGAGAGAAGGAGAGAGAAGGGGAGAGAGAGAGCAGGAGATAGCGAGAGGAGGAGGAGAGAGAGAAGAGAGTAGAGAGAGAGAGGAGAGTAAGATGTTGTAAGAGAGATGAGAGAATGTAGTGATGATATTGATGGTAGAGATGTAATTGAAGATATTAGAGGATTTGTGGTGTGTGTAGTATAGTAATGATGAGAGGGAGAAGAAGAGAGGGGTAGTGGGAAGGAAAGATGGAGAGAATAGAGAGATGGAGGAGAAAGAGCCGAGTGTGTGTGAGTGAGATGGAAGAGAGAGAGAGAGAGTATTATGGTGAGAGTAAGTAGAGAGAGAGAGAGGGAGAGAGAGAGAGAGAGAGAGAGAGAGAGAGAGAGAGAGAGAGAGAGTGAGAGAGAGAGAGAGGTGAGAGAGAGAAAAAAGAGGGAGGGAGAGAGGGAGAAAGAGGGAGAGAGAGAAAGAGAGAGAGAGAGAGAGAGAGAGAGAGAGAGAGAGAGAGAGAGAGAAAGAGAGAGAGAGAGAGAGAGAGAGAGAGAGAGGAAAGAGAGAGAGAGAGAGAGAGAGAGAGAGAGAGAGAGAGAGAGAGAGAGAGAGAGAGAGAGAGAGAGAGAGAGAGAGAGGAAAGGGGAGAGAGTGAGAGAGAGAGAGGGAGAGAGAGAGAGAGAGAGAGAGAGAGGAGGAGAGGGAGAGAGAGAGGGAGAGGGGGAGAGAGTGGGAGAGAGAGAGAGAGAGAGAGAGAGAGAGAGAGAGAGAGAGAGAGAGAGAGAGAGAGAGAGAGAGAGAAAGTGAGAGAGAAAAAGGGGGAGAGAAAAGAAAAGAGAGGGAAAGAGAAAGAGAGAGAGAGAAAAGGAAAGGGATAAAGGGAATGAGAGAGAAAAAGAGAAAGATGGATAGAGAAAGAGAGAGGAAGAGAGAAGGAGAGAGATGGGGAGAGAGAGGGAAAGAGAGAGAGAGGGAGAGAGAGAAGGAGAAAGAGAGAGGGAAAGAGAAAAGGAAATAGTGGGAGAGAGAAGTAGAGAGAGGGAGAGAGAGAAAGGGATAGAGGGAAGGAGAAAGGGAAAAGGAGAGAGAGGGGGAGAGAGAGAGAAAGAGGGATGGAGAGAGAGAAAGAGGGATGGGAGAGAGAAAGGGGGGAGAGAGAGAGGGAGAGAGAGAGTGTGAAAAAGAGGAAGAGAGAAAGAGAGATAAAGAGAGATGGGAGAAGGAGAAGGAGAGAGAGAGAGCGAATGGGGAGAGAGAAAAAAGATAGAATGAGAGAGAAGGAAAGAGAGGGATGGAGAGAGGGGTAGGGAGAAAGAGAAAGTGATTGAGGGAAGGAGAGATGGAGAAAGAGAGAAAATAAGAGAGAATGAGAGAGTAGGAGAAAGAGGATGAGAGAGAGGGAGAGAGAAAGAGAGAAAAGGATAGAGAAAGAAAGAGATGAAGAGAGAGAGGGGGGAGATAAAGAGAGAGAGGGAGAAAAAGATAGGGACGGAGAAAATAAGAGAGAGGAAGAGAGAAGGAGAGAGGGAGAGAGAGAGAGATAGAGGGAAGTAGAGAGGGAGAGGGAGAGAGATGAGGACAGAGAGAAGAGAGAGAGGGAGATGGGGGGAGAAAGAGAGAGGAGGAGAGAGTAGGAGAGAGAGAGAGAGAGAGAGAGCCGGAATCGGTGAGAGGATGAGAGAGAGGTTGTGAGAGAGATAGAGATAGAGAAATATAGAGAAAGAGATAGAGAGGACGAGAGAGAGAGAGAGAGGGGAGAGAGAGATGACGAGATAGAGATGAGTGTGAGAGGAGAGGAGACGAGGACGAGAGAAATTCTTTTTTAATAAGGGTGGTAAATTAGAGAGAGAGGGGAAGGGAGGGAGTGGATGAGAGAGAGAGTGAGAGAGAGACGAGGAACGAAGAGCGAGAGAGGAGGAGATAGGGGATAGGAGAGGGTTTATTTGGATGGCCGAGGGGGCGAAAGAGAGAGAGGAAATGTAGAAAGAGAAAGGGGGGAGGAAAGGTCAGTGAAGAGAGATAAGAGAGAGAGAGAAGAGAGAAAGGGATGAGAGGGAATATGGGGGGAGAGAAATGGAGAGAGAAGATGGGAGGCAGAGAGAGAGGTGTGATAGAGAGAGAGTGAGCACGGGGGGAGTTGGGGATGAGAGGGAGAGGAGATAAGGGGGAGAGGGGGAAAAGGGAGAGTTGAGAGGAGATGTGGGGCAGATGGAGGAGGGGGATAAGAGAGAAAGGAGAGGGATAAAGGGAAGGGGAAGAGGGAAAAGGGAGAAGGAGAAAAAAGAAAAGAGAGGGAGAGAGAGGGTTGTGAGTATTGTAAGTTATTTATGATAGAAAGGGAAAATAGAGAGAGTAGATGAGAATGAGATAGAGGGGGAGAGAGAATGAGATCAAGGAGAGAGAAAAGGGTGATGAAGAAATGATGTATTGATGTTTGAAGAGGAGGGATTAAAGATATGTGATGAGTGAAGAGTGGGATAGAGAAGGAAGAAAGAGAGGGGTGAGAGAAAGAGGGATTTTAGGAAAGGAGAGAGGAAAAGGGGGGTGGTTCTGACCTCTGGTCTTAATTTTTATTTCTTTTTTTTTTCATTTTTTTTTTTTTTTTTTATTTTTTGATTAGTAAGGGGTGTGGTTTAAGAGGGAGGGAGAGAGGAGGAAGAAAGAGGGAGTGAAGAGACGAGAGAGAGAGAGAGAGGAGAGAGGAGGAGAGTGTAGACCCAGATGGAGACTGTGATTTGAGGAAGGGGAGAGAGAGTGGACGAGAGAAGAGAGAGGAGAGAGGGGGGTGAGAGAGAATAGCAGATGAGAGAGGGGGAGGTGGAGGGTGAGAGAGAGAGATGAGACGAGGATTAAGAAGAGATGAGAGAGAGTAGGGGGGGGGGAGGGAAGAAGGGGAGAGAGAAGGGAGCGAATGGGGGGAATGAAATAGAAAAGGAGACACGAAGGAGAGAGAAGGAAGTGGAGAGTGGAGAGGGGGGTAGGGAGAAAGAACGAGTGATAGAGGAAGGATTGAGTATGTAGAATGGAGAGAGGAAAAGGGAGAGACGGGAGAGAGAAATGAGAAAGTCAGGGAGATTTAGAAGGAGGGAAAGAGGGAGGTGAGAGAGAGTGAGAGGGAGGGAGAGGAGAAGGATCGAGAGTAGGGGATAGAGTCGAGTGAGAGGGAGAGAGAGAGGGAGAAAAGAAAAAAAGAGAGGGAGAAGAGAGAAAAACTGAATAGAAGGAGAGAGAAGGAGCGAGGAGAGAGTTTGAGTTAAGGGTGAAGTGGGTAGGAGGGATCGCAGAGAGAGAATGGAGCGAGAAGGTACTAACTCAAAATGAGTACTCGTGAGAATTCAGAATTGCAGGGCGACATGTGGAGTAGGGATAGGGGAGATGGAGTAGGAGGAAGAGATTATTTTTAATTTTTTATTTGTTGATATTATTAGTTTTTTTTGATCGATGGAGATTATTTTGTGACGAGAGTCGGGGGGTTGAGAGCGTGGACCTGGAGGGTTTATTGATTTTATTCGTTAGTTTTATGTTATTTTTTATTTTTAAGAGAATGGGGAGAAGGGGACGAGCAGCGTGGCGAGGGGGGGATCGAGGAGGGGAGGAGAGAGGGCCTGGGAGAAAAAAGTGGTTGACCGTATGGGATGGATGAGAGCGTGGAGGAGACGAGGAGGACGAGGGAATAGGAGCTTGAAGGATTTTGACGGAGTTGTTGTAGATGCGGCGGTCGCTGATGGAGGATCCTGACTTAGAACTTTGAATGTCAGTTTTTTGATTGACGAGGGAGGATGTGACGCTCGGGCGTTTGGGGTTATTTTATTGAAATTTGGGAGAGTGAGCGGAATTGGATGAGGCGGGGATGCGAGAGAGAGTGACTGAGCTGGAGGGAGAGAGGAGAGAGAGTGGATTTATTATTTTAAGGAAATGTAGAAGGGAGAGAGGAGAGAGAAATTGATAAGGGATGAAACAGTAAAGAGAGAGAAAGAGAGCAGATTTGTGAGTTTGAAGAGAAGAGAGACGAGAAGAGGAGAAGGAGACTGAGAGAGAGAGGAGAGACGGGATTTTGATGTCAGGTGTTGGGATTCGTGAGATAAGAGCGTTTTATTTTATTATTGTGGAGATGGTGTGTAGAGTGGTAGTAGAGTAATCTTGTCGAGAGTGGAGTATATAATGTGTATATTTTCAGGAACCGAGAGAGAGAGAGAGAGAGAGAGAGAGAGAGAGAGAGAGAGAGAGAGAGAGATAGAGGGAAAGAGAGAGAGGGAGAAAGGGTAGGAGAGAGGGAGAGGGAGAGAGAAAAGGAGAGCGGGAGAGAGAGAGAGAGAGAGAGAGAGAGAGAGAGAGAGAGAGAGAGTGAGAGAGAGAGAGAGAGAGAGAGAGAGAAGGAGATAGAAAATTAGAGAAAGGGGAAAGGGGAGAGAGAGAGAGCATACAATTTGTGTGTATGTTAAATGAGATGTCTATTAAAAAATAAGTGTATATATTGGATAAAAATACTCATGCGGTGTAAATTGTTAATTTAATCTCATCCAATGAATCACATAAGAATGTAGGGTGGGGATCAGTCTTCTGATATCTAATCAAACTTTGGTATCAAAATAAACTTAAATCATAAAATTAATGTAAGGAAAATATAAAACTGAAAAACACTCATCGGCAAGAATTTTAGTAATATGATACCCATACTCAACTAGTGTTATAAAGTCTAAGAAATTGGTTAATTGTGGGTGTTCATTGTTTGGGCAATACCCGAATAAATCGAAAACAGAAACCGAATCGAACTGAAAAAACCGAACTGATTTTGTTACCGAACTGAATTTTCTAAAACCGAACCGATTTAAATATTTGGTTTTTGGTTCGGTTATCGTTTTGGCAATCTAAACCAAAAACCGAATTTATATAATTATATATATTTTTTATATATTCATATAAACTCTTTCTTATTATAAATATATAACATTTTTTAACTTGAAATTATTTTTTTGCTACAAAATTATATAAATAAATGAATAAATAATTGAAATTATGTAATTCGGGTTATTCAGTTCGGTTTTTGATTATGGGGGTTCGGTTTTTGATTATTCGGTTCGCTTTTTCGGTTCGGTTTAATCCAATTTGAATTCGATTCGGTTCTCGGTTATGCTCAAACAAAAAGTTTAACCAAATTAATCGAACCAAATAAACCGAACAATCCGAACCGATCACGCTTTGGTATAAAGTTATGTGAACTTTTTATTTGAATTGGAACACTAACGCCCAAAAGTCCAAAACAATTGGGCCATTTATGATGGAGCGATTCATTATTTTAGCGTCTGTTCACATTTAATTGATGTCGCACAAAATGTGTGATTTGGTGTGGTCTTTGATTTTGTATTTGTGTGGTCTTCTCGAGCGCACTAACAAAAATTAAATCCAACATTCCAACTTATAACATTTTTGCAACGGACCGAATAATCGTTGTGACTCGTGCGCTGTCTCGGAGCGCGTGGAACTATTTTTGCAACGGACCGATAACATCAAGTACTATTTGTTAATCGTTGTGACTCACCTTGCAACGAACCGATAGCCTCAAAGACTATTTCCATAAATATTTTAAAATATATATTAAACTTCAACATTTTTTATAAAATCGTACGCATATCAGAAGCATTGCAATATTTGTCTCGTTTTGTTCGCAATCCGACGATCTTTTCAGTGACATTTTTTTCCGAATGAATCGATAGATAAGCACTCCATATTTGATAAATGAAGTTTGTTATATACAAAAGTCGTAAATATGTTAAAGTTGAAAGTCGATTTTGTAACGTTTAACATACTTGAGAGGGTGTTTTGAAAATTAATTAATTTTTTTACATCATAATTGGTGAAATATTAAATTTTTTATTTAGCATACTTGCTGATTGATATATACGAGGTTCGTAACTCGCACGTCGCTGCGGAGCGTGCGTGACTAATTTTGCAACGGACTGATAATCCCAAGTACTATTTGTCAGTCGTTGGGATTGACCGTGCAATGAACCGATAACCTTAGAGACTATTTTCGTAAGTTTCTTAAAAATATATATTAAACTTGAACTTTTTTTACAAAATCGTACGCATTCCAGAAGCATTGCAATATTCTGCTCCTTTTGTTCGCAATTCGACGATCTTTTCAGTGATAATTTTTTTTCCGAATAAATCGATAGATATGCGTTCCATATTTAATAAATAAAGTCTGTTATATAAAAAAGTCATAAATATGTAAAAGTTTAAGGTCAGTTTTGTAACTTTTCGTATACTTTAAGGGTGCGTTTTAAAAAAAAAACTTTTTTTCCCTGTGTGCAAAAGTTCAATAAAGATCCATTTTTTATCATAGATTCCAAGACTCCATCTTAACCATCTATTTTTTATCAAATTAAATAAAACTCACTTTCCACCTCTTTTTTAAAAATTAAATATCTTACAAACCGTTAATCGTTACGTAAAATGAAACATACCATTGCAACGAGAATTAAATCATCTTTCTAACGAGGGGCACTTTGATATACTTTCGACGAACTTTTTTTTTAATTTTATTTTTTAGTCACGTCTAGAAAGATCACATGTGATTCTGAAAAATCACATGTGATTTGTATTTTACAAAATCACATGTGATTTTTTGAAATCACATGTGATTTTGTAAAATCACATGTGATTTTGTAATACAAATCACATGTGATTTTTTTCAGACGTGACTAAAAAAATCCAAAAAAAAAGTTCGTCGAAAGTATATCAAAGTGCCCCTCGTTAGAAAGATAATTTAATTCTCGTCGCAGTGGTGTATTTTTTATCGTTTAACGATTTACCGTTTGCAAGATATTTTAATTTTAAAAAAGAGGTGGAAAGTGAGTTTTTTTAATTTAATAAAAAAAGGTGGCTAGGATTGGTCCATTGGATTTTTGATAAATATTGGATCTTCATTGATCTCAATTTTTCCGTTGTGACTCGTGAAACTTTTTTTTCTTTTTTTTTTTGACAAAACACAAACCAAGAGCACTACTCTTAATATAAAGTTAGTAACTTAGTTTGATAATTTTTTAATTGAAACATTTCTTTTTTTTAACGGCAGAAAAAGAAACATTGCTTGTTGAAATTTTTGTTGTGACAAACATCCTTTAATCTGGAGTAAAAAATTACAAGAGAGTTATATTGAATATCAAAAAAATATTGGATATCAAGGGATTCATCCTCACCATCCTTCTAAAAAAAATCAATGGTTGAGATTAAAAGAATTTTATTATTTCACATATTTTTTAAAATTTAAATATCTCTTAAACCGTTAATTATTAAGCGAAAAAAAATATACCATCACGACGAACATCTAATTATCTTTCCATAGATATTCACTTTGATATACTTTCGACAAAAAAAAATTGTTTTTTCACATTTTTTCACGCTTTTTTTTTCGTTGGTGAAACTTGCATGAAAATATCATATATGATTAAACACTAATTTGAATATTCATATATAATCATATATGATATAACACTAACATCGAATTACATGTGATTGCATTAAACTTAAATATCATATATGATTTAACACTAATATCATATATGTTTTTATAAAATGTAATTTATCAGTAATATCATATATGATTTTAAATATCATATATGATTTAACACTAATATCATATATGATTTTTCATGCAAGTCTCAACAACGAAAAAAAGAAAAAAAAAACGTGAAAAAAAAAATTCGTTGAAAGTATATCAAAGTGGATATCGATAGAAAGATAATTTAATGCTCGTCTTGATGGTATATTTTTTTTCACTTAACGATTAATGGTTTGAGAGATATTAATATTTGAAAAAAAAAGGATGAAAATGGTTTTTGAGTTTAATATTAGCCATTAGATTAAGATGGAGATGGAGGGTGAATATTAGTCCCTCGTATCCACTATAAATTTGATATTCAAATAAACTTAAATTAAATTACAGTAGTATAGTAAAAAATTTGAAGGTGTTTTTACATATATACAATATATATGGATCAAAAGCTCGAGAACGCCTAAAAGTCTTGGTGGCACGATTCAACACGCAACATTTTTTTTTGAAAAACTGAGATATATTAAAACACTCTGAGGAGGTGACAGAAAAAACTACAATTGAAAAAAAAACACTTATAAACAAAAGCCTAAACGACAAACTAAACCACAAGCAAACTACAAACAACCAAGCTGAGCATGTTAAAAAGGGATCTAGGATTAGAAATCCAATTGTTCCAGTTGTTAGGGGACGACTTGCAACGGGCCGAGATTCACGTCTTTGATAACCTTTGAATTGATGAAAAACATCTTCTTTCAAAATTTTATCACCTGAGTCGGGGGAGACATGGACTATCTTATTTCTCCACTTCCATATCACCCATAAACCACATTAAAAGACACCATAAATAACCTTGTTGAGCTTGGGACATCCAATGTTAATAAAAGTTCCCAAAGTGATGTCACTAAAAGTTCCCAACACGCAACATTGATAAATGCTTATTTTGTTTCGCGTACTTTAATCCACGCCCAATCATGTGAATAAATAGAATGTTCAAGCCAGGTGTGAATATATATGATAGTTCAAGCTCTATAAATTGTTGTCCAAAATTTA
>BQNB010123236.1:0-20135 GCA_026074375.1 Tanacetum coccineum
ACGTACTAACATGCGTTACGTGCTTTTAGTTGAAACATGTTGCATCAACGATCATTAAAAGGTAAGAACTACTATAACAAAAGCGCGCGAAATGCATGCTTGAAGAAAAGAGACATGTATGATTAGCAACCATAAGTACAAGAACCGCACGGAATCGTCGAGTACTACCAGGAATGGAAAAATCGTGGGCAACACTTCTATGCATAAATGAACCATTCTCAAGTCGAGATCGATGCCATCATCGAAACATGGCTTGTGATTGTATCTAAACTAGGACCACATAACCTTAATAATCCACTGTATTAATCAAGAATCGTTACCGCTTTTTAGCTACATGGTACGATTAGAATGAAGCTTAGTAGCATTTACAAGATACGAAAATGGATGTCATAAAACAGAAACATATCTTGAGTTAATTTGAGCAACAATCATAAACCAAATTACTGCACTAATGATTAGCTCTAAAATAGAGTTGTTTTGCTAAAGCATGGTATATGTAAGATCTTTATGGTCGACTCATTCACGTGACTTGAGCTTACCAAACGGGTCGCCCTAAAATGGTCAATTTAATGGTACTAATAGCACGTAGGAACAATGAAGGGAAACAAAACGGGATGATGATTACGACCCGTATGGTGACGATTTGTATAGAAGTCATGATATGTTTGATCACCTCCGGGCTGTTTGTGATGATTCAGATATCACGATCCGTGGTTGAAAGAAAAAATAGAATATTTTTGATATTGTTGAGTCAATTGCAATCTAGTTATAGTAGTATCCTCCTTGGGAGTAGTTGTGCTTGTTATGTTCGTTTTGTGCCTATCTAACGGGCTGAGGTGTGAGATTCACCCACATCCTTTATACTGAATTGTTTTTTGAAGTAATACATTTACCGGAAAAACCCTTTAAAAAAAACAACTAGAGATACTCAAAATTACTTAATCGTGTACCGTCATTATTTTTTTGAATGGTGAATTTGATTAAGCACCCTAGCAAGGAGCTAAAGGTCAAAGAAAAATTGGAAGAGTATTACACGGGTCATCAAACAACTGAATCCAACTAATTGATATATTTATGTGCTTATTTTAGCAAAAGCGTTTGACGTTATTAAAGAGAAGATCTTTATTGTGATTTTTAGGAGATAACATGAACTAGCAAAAGAGTCGTTTGGACTACATTGTCAAAGAATTTCACGTGAAAAGTCTTAAGCATGACTTATCCGCCAAGTTAATTGCATCTTTGTGTACCATTATTTAATGCTAGAAATATATCAAGCTTAAACTCGCCACACCAAACCTCCTGAAAAGTGAGGACTTTACATGGTTTGAGTCTGTGTGGCGGTGAGTTCAAACTCCGTGAATTAGTCGGCAAAAAGTTCTGAAACCATGGTTACCCCAAAAAAATCAAGTTTGAAGATTGTTTGTATTAGTTATCTATATTATTTGTATTCGGCCCATTATATGTTTGTAGGCCTAGCCCATGTTAGTTTCTAGAATTCTTCATGTATATTATTATATATAGGGTTATTATTAATGAATGAAATCAAGGAAATCAATTACCTTCCATCATGATATCAAAGTCATTTCTTTTCTCTTAATTTCTCTCCCAAAAATCCCGTACCTCCCTCACCCTAATAATATTTTTTTCTTTCTTCTTTCTCCGCTGCAAAGTTCTCAAACATCGGTACATTTAGTTTCAACAACAAATAGCAAATCAACCTTTTTATATCCTATATATTTTGTGTGGGAACGTGTCAACTGTTTTGGATAATCACTAAATAATTTCACTCTCATAAAACAAGACGTGGTGATGATCTTATTGTGTGTTCTCTATTATTGGTTAATATATTGTTGGTGCTACGTAAAGGTATACTCGGTCCCGCTCCAGCTATTTATGCATCCCAGCCTACTACTTTACCAAGTGCGTTTAGCATTATGTCGTCGCAAGACTCGACTTGGCACATGGATACAGGTGACTCTTCTCATTTAAATTTTAATTCAAGTAATTTAAGTACCATTTTTGATAAACGCTTATTTTCATATGTTCACGTTGATGATGGCAAGTCTATTCCCGTCACCAACACCGGCCATAACATTATTCCTTCCCATCATCGCCCACTTCATCTTCATAATGTTCTTGTAACACCGAATATAATTAAAAATCTCATATATGTTCGTCAGTTCACTAGGGACAATAATTGTACTATTGAATTTGACGCCTTTGGTTTTTCTGTGAAGGATTACTTGACTCGTCATATCCTCCTTCGATGTGACAGTTCGGGCGATCTCTATCCAGTTACCAAGCCGTCAACTTCTCCTATTGCTTTTCTCTCGACAAGTGCTTCCACGTGGCATCAACGCCTCGGACATCCGGGTGATCAAGTGCTACGTTCGCTTGTCTCTAGTCGTTTTATTTCATGTAATAAATAAAAGTCTTCACATATTTGTCACGCTTGCCAACTTGGCAAACATGTGAAGCTTCCCTTTCATAGTTCGGATTCTATTGTTGAACATTGTTTTGATATTATTCACTCTGATTTATGGACAACTCTCATTATTAGTTCTAGTGGTTTTAAATACTATGTCTTATTCCTTGATCATTTCTCTCATTACTTATGGATATACCCTTTACGTTCAAAGTCTGACATGTTTGATAAATTTTTGCACTTCCGTAATTATGTTAAAAACCAATTCAGATGCGAAATAAAAACAACCGACTTCACACCCTCTTTGCCAAACAGGACATTCAACTTAGATTCTCTTGCCCCAAAACATCCCAACAAAATGGCAAGGAGGAACGAATGATACGAACAATCAACAATATCATCCGCACTTTACTTTTTCAAGCATACCTTCCCCCCGCCTTTTGGGTCGAGGCTCTCCATATGGCCACCTATCTCCTCAACCTTTTACCCTCTACCGCAATTCAAAATGAAATACCTTATACTCGGCTTTTTAACAAACCACCCAATTACTCTCGCCTACGAATATTCGGGTGTCTATGCTACCCTCACCTTTACTCCCCACACAAAGTTGCTCCACGAGCCACCCCTTATATATTTTTGGGCTACCCCGCTTACCATCGTGGTTATCAATGCCTAGACCTCGAAACAAATAAAATTATCCTCTCTAGACACGTCACTTTTGATGAAACCCAATTTTTATACCGTTCTATGACACCCTCCTCCCCGCCTTCTTACACCTTCCTCGACCCCACACCTTTGCCCCTCCTAAACAGCCTCACATCGGCCCCTATACCTTCCCTAATAACTCAACCCAACAATACGGCCATCCCTAATACGAAGCCCAACACCCCATACAGCCCAACACCCCAAGGCCCAACTCCTACCGAACCATCACCTTCACCTCAGTCCACCCTCCCAACTTCAATAGCCCATAACCACGCCAGTGGCCCATCTACTTCGGCCCATCAATCCAGTCCACTACCACCACCAATCTTTGAGTTTCCAAATCCCCCGCCAAATACCGAACCTGTACACGAACCTCCTCGTAATCATCCCATGATCACTCGGTCACAATCCGGTATTGTCAAACCTTTCGACCGTTTGTCTCTACATACTTCTTCTATTTCTCCTATTCCTAAAAATTCGTCTGAAGCTTTAAAAGATCCTTAATGGCGTAATGCTATGTATGATGAGTATAATGTGTTGGTTAAAAATCACAATTGGTTACTTTACTTGTATCCAAGGCCCGACAAGTGTTATTATGGTTCGGCTACTAGTGGTTATTTAATCATAACGTTTATTGCTGACGGGACTTTGAGTCGTTATAAGGCGCGTTTTGGTTTGTATGGGTAGTGTAGTCAGGCAACGTGGTGTTGATTTTGATGAGACTTTTAGCCCGGTTGGTCAAAAAACCAGCCACTATTCGCACGGTTCTTAGCCTTGCCGTGTCTCGTAAGTGGCTGATTCACCAACTTGATGTTAAGAATGCTTTTCTAAACGGTGATTTATCCGAGACTGTCTACATGCATCAGCCACCCGGTTTTGTTGATGTATGTTCCTAAC
The DNA here is from genome assembly GCA_026074375.1 of Tanacetum coccineum. Classification (NCBI taxonomy): domain Eukaryota; kingdom Viridiplantae; phylum Streptophyta; class Magnoliopsida; order Asterales; family Asteraceae; genus Tanacetum; species Tanacetum coccineum. The sequence goes on from BQNB010123236.1 coordinate 4,028, forward strand.
CGTGTATTGTCGTTGGAAGAGATTTTATAGGGGACTGAAACAAGCACCTCGTGCTTGGTTTTAGATTTTCAGCGGTTTGCAGGTTATGCCACTTGGGCTGGATTTTATCATAGTCGTTGCGATTCTTTTTTGTTTATATGTCGACAGGGTTCTCAAGTTGCTCATCTTCTTATTTATGTGGATGATATTATTCTTACCGCTTCCTCTCCAGCATTACTATAGCAGATTATTGCTTCCTTACATAAGGAGTTCGACATGACTAATCTCGGGGCACTTATTATTTTCTTGGTATTTCTGCTGATCGTTCCTCTACAGGTTTATTTTTGTCTCAGAGGAAGTATGCTCTTCAGCTTCTTGAGCGTGCTTACATGGTTAATTGTAACCCTTTTCGGCTACCCGTTGATACAGAGTCTAAACTGGGTCCGGAAGGTGTTCCTGTTCAGGATCCCACTTTATATCGCAGTCTTGCAGGGGGGCTACAGTATCTTACATTTACACGTCCAGATTTATCTTATGTCGTTGACCAGGTTTGCCTTTATATGCATGATCCAAAGGAGCCTCACTTTGCTGCTATCAAGCGTATCTTGCGTTATGTTCGAGGGACTATGGACTTTGGTCTCCAGTTATATGCTTTCTATTAATTCTCTGGTTGGTTATACTAATGCTTATTGGGCGGGTTGCTCCTCTACACGCAGCTCTACTTCAGGTTATTGTATTTTTTTGGGTGATAATCTTTTGTCTTGGTCAGCTAAACGTCAGCACACCCTCTCTCGCTCTAGTGCCAAAGCTGAGTACTGTGGTGTTGCTAACGTTGTTGCAGAGACTGCATGGCTTCACAATCTTCTTCGTGAGTTACATTCTCCTCCATTGATTGCCACTCTTGTTTACTGTGATAACGTTAGTGTCGTTTATATGTCTGCCAATCCTGTCCAACACCAACGGACCAAACACATTGAGATCGCCATTCACTTCTTTCGTGATATGGTTACCGCTGGTGAGGTTAGAGTTCTCCATGTACCTTCTCGCTACCAGTATGCTGATATCTTCACCAAAGGTCTTCCTTCAGCTTTGTTTGAAGAATTTAGATCCAGTTTGAGCGTCCATCCTCCTCCCGCTCCAACTGCTGGGGCGTATTAGTCGTTATATATTCTAACTATATATATTCTTTGTATTCGGCCCATTATATGTTTGTAGGCCTAGCCCATGTTAGTTTCTAGAATTCTCCATGTATTATTATATATAGGGTTATTATTGATGAATGAAATCAAGGAAATCAATTACCTTCCATCAGTTTGCACACGAAGGAGTATTAGTTATGCATTCATTATCTTTACTTCTAAGGAAAAGATATATTCATGTGCCTATTACTAATCCAATTTTAGCAGAAGAGCTTGACGTAATTAAAGAGAAGATATTTATTGTGTTTTTTAGGAGATAACATGAACTGTTTTCTATCAAAAAAGCCAAATAGTCGTTTAAACTACATCGTCGAAGAATTTCACGTGAAAAGTCTTAAGCGTAACTTTTCCGCCAGGTTGATTGCATCTTAGTGTACCATTATTTGCACACGAAGATTGTTTGCACACCACCGAACGAATTCTAAGGAAAAAGGGTGTTTTTATTATTATTGTTTTTTTGTTCTGAGTGTGTGCGGGGTATATTGTCGGGTAATTTTGTAAAAAGTGAGGTAGTTATATATATTTTGTTTGGTGGTGATCATAGTGAGTAAAATATGTTGGGTTTGGTGGTGTGCTGAATTACGATTTGGCGCTGATGTGGAAGTGGTGGGTATGGTGAGCATAGTGCCTAGTCTAAGATCTTTTTGGTCAACCCATTCCGTGACTCGAGTTTACCGCTACACATGTTCAACTTGACAAATAATTTTTTTCAGAAAAGTTGCACGTGACCATTTCAAGGCGACCTTCTGTGTAATACTCTCCCCGTCTCAAAATAAGTGTCCAATTTGACTTTTCAGAGTCAAACTGTTTCAACTTTGACCTTAAATATTTTCTTTTATGTTATATAATACTTGATGAAAATTATACCAATAAAAAATACACTTAAACCCAATCCATTCATATATTTTGCATCGAGTATTATATAACACATACACAAATAGCTAAGGTAAAAGTTGAACCAGTTTGACTCTGAAAAGTCAAACTGGACACTTATTTTAAAACGGAGGGAGTAGTCATCATTGACACAATTTTAGAATTTTAAGATATGTATAAATGCTATACTAGTGTAGTATAGAACTAAATATACCCAAATTTACTTAATCGTGTGCCATTATTATCACTTTGAACGACGAATTTGATTAAGCACCCTATTTAAAAGCTAGAGGCAAAAGAAAATTTTACAAAGAGATTGTAAGAGTACTACACGGGTCATCAAATCACTCATTCCAAGCCTACTAATCCAATTTTAGGAGAAGAGCGTAACGTCATTGAAGATGAGATCTTTATTGTGATTTTTAGAAAAGAACGTGAATAGGTTAATTTTTATATCTCCAGAGAAGCCAAAGAGTCGTTTAGGCTACAACATCGAAGAATTTAACTTGAAAATCTTAAGCATCACTTTATCCGCAAGGTTGATTGCATCTTCGTGTACCATGATTAATGCACGACATATGTCAAGCCCGAAGATTGGTTGCACACAAGGAGCATTCATTTCTTTACTTGTAAGGAAAATATATATTCATGTGCCTATTAGTAATCCAAAGCAAAAGAGCTTGACGTCATTAAAGAGATTATCTTTAATGTGATTTTTAGGAGAGAACGTAAACTGGTTTCTATATCTCCGAAGAAGCCAAAGAGTCATTTGGACTACGATGTTGAAGAATTTCACTTGAAAAATCTTTAGCACGACTTTATCCACAAGGTTGATTGCATCTTCGTGTAGCATTGTTTGCACACCACCAAATGGATTCCAAGAAAAAATTGGTGTTTTTATTTTATTTTTTGTTTGTTGTTGAGGGTGTGTGTTATATTATAGAGTATGTTTGTATAAAGTGATATATTTTTATACTTTTTGGTTTGGTGGCGGGGATGTGAAAGTAGTGGGTTTGGTGATCATAGTGTCTAGTCTAAGATCTTTTTGGTCAACTCATTCACGTGACTTGAGCTTACCACTACACGTATTTAACTTGGTAAATAATTTTTTTATAAAAAAAGTTGCACCTGATCATTTCAGGGCAACCTTCTGTGTAATAATCGACATTGACTCAAATTTAGGTTTTTGAGATATGTATAAATGCTATAGTAGTGCAGTATAGAACTATAGATACTCAAAATCACTTAATCATGTACCATTAGTCCATTATTATTCTTTTGAATGACGAATATGATTAAGCACCCTAGCAAGTGTTGGTGATTTTAGTGTCATCGGTCATTTTATGTAATTGTGATTTACCCGAAAACCAAAGAGATTTCAAGTTAAACTATAATACGAGTCAGGTGGTGCGGAGTGTACACTCGTATAAGTTAATTTGGTTTCTAACACAACAAATGGTGTTTATTAGTTATTACCAAAAGATGTGACTATTCACCAAAGGGTATGACAATTCATGCAATAATGTGACGTTTCATGAAAAGTCACTTTGTCTATTATATATAGACATCATTTTGGTCTTTCCATAAGATGAACAAATATAACAAATTCTTTATGTTTTGTTCTTTTTTTTGTGCTTAGAATTAGAGTGTGTTCTTATCTTATCCCTATACGAATTTCGTGTATCCCAAGACCCCAAATAGGGTCGAAATATTGTATCAGAAAAGTGGACTTTTACACGATTCAATAATTTATCATGCAATCTTTGATTATCAAGATCCGAATACTAACAGCAAGAAGCTATAGGCAAAAGAAAAAATTGCAAAGAAATCGGAGTATTACACGGGTCATTAAACTACTCAATCAAATTAATCGATATATTCTTGTGCTTATTACTAATCAAATTTTAGGAGAAGAGCTTGACGTCATTAAAAAAAATCTTTATTGAGAAGATAAAAGAGCCGTTTGGACTACAACGTTCAAAATTGTCTGAACACCAAAAAGTATTAGTTATGCATTCATTATCTATATAGCAAATTGTATACTCATTTCAGTTGTGACAATAAGGTGGTGTTTGTTTTTCTTTAGAATGTTTTAACAGGCTCTTAATGAGCCCAACCTTTTTAATCAGTCAGATGTTTTGGACGTTTAGACCGTTTGATTTTTTTTTTCGTTCAGATGTAAAAATATCTTAATGATTTAGACTTGGGAGGAGTATCTTAATGCCTCTTGTTGACATTTAATACACTTGAAAAACGTTACTTTTATCCATGTTATGCATTTTTAATGCTATTTGCTAAACTTATGCATCATTAAAAAGTTATTTTCATCCATTTGCATTATATGTTATTTAATTTACATAAATACAACAAACAAATTAATCATCTAATACATCTATAACGTTTAAAATATCATTTTTCTTCTTGTTATTTTTTTAAGGATACATGTACAGCAATGAAAAGTTGCAAGATACTGTAGTAAGCTCATGATCCAAAGCAATTTAAATCACGTGTTCTAAAGTTATATAATAATTGATGCAAAATATATGAATGGATTGTGTTTTAAGTTTTATTTTTATTGATATAATTATTATCAAGTGTTATATAACAAAAAAAAGAAAATATTTAAAGTCAAAGTTAAACCAATTTGACTCTGAAAAGTTAAACTGGACATTTATTTTGGGACGGATGGAATACATTTTTACTAGGGTACTATTGTGTAGATTTTTTTTTTGAACAACAGCTTTATTAAAACGACTAGCAAGGAGCTAGAATTAGACAATTACAAGATACGGGTTTTTGAGCCAATCGATCCATTTGAACGAGGCTTTACATTTAAACTTACACCAATAATAAGAATTAGAAACAATGTTATCAAAAATCCTCGCCTGTGAAGGAGTATCCTTCTCGAAAATAATCTTGTTACGGAACATTCAAACCGACCACCATAAACAATAGAAGATGCCTTCGAACACCGCTTTGAGATTTGCCTGAAGCCTAAGAGATACCAACCAAGTGTACCATTCCTCATAAGAAGAAACATCAACGTAATCCACATTCCACCAAGACGATATTTTCCGAGCCAACTGTCTAACCAAATTACATTGGATAAAAATATGACAAGAAGATTCCGCCCCACTGTTACAAATAGGGCAAACTATCGAGTCAATTTCAATACTGCGACAAGATATATTCATTCTAGTGGGCAGGTCATCCATTTTTATTTTCCAAGCCATGATGTTCACCTTAAGAGGTACTATTGTGTAGATTACTTTGATTATATAAATGGGTGACTCAAGTGAAAAATTAAATTTTACCGCGAAATAATTAAATATTTTTAAAGACATGTATCGATAAGGTCAATAAGTTAGGTCTCAATGGTGATAGTTTATTTGTGAACTTTTGAAAAAAAAAGTAACTCAAGCTCTCGAGGACATTTACAGAATATATAACGATAATTACAGGATTCAATTGAAGCAACAATGTCTTTGAATGTTTTAGATTATGACATTTTATTTTCACGTCGCAAGACTATGTCATGTTTGGGACTCAAATGTTTTCTTTAGTGTCCAGATGTGTTTATGTTTTTTAAAACTCAAACTGCTTTACATTTACAACATTCAGATATTTTTTATTAGAAAAAACAAATAATCTTATTGGATTCAGATTCAGACATTTACGCATCAGATTCAGATTCAAATGTGCGGTTCACATTAAGAATCAGGCATCGAGTTCTTAGCATTTTAGACATTTCAACATAATGTTTTTGGGTTCCAATTTTACGTACAATTATATAGAGCCTAAAATGAAAAGTCAATTTGAGAACTTGAAATGCTAGAAAATTAATTATTTGAAAAATTGCCCATAAACGACTTTGAACTCGATTTTTATTTTTACATAAATTATTGAAAATTTATTATGAACAGATTTGTAAAAGACTGCGAGGATAGTCAAAGGTGTTTGCGTGTGGGAGTGGAAGATATGGAAACATCAAAAAGCTGCAAGTATCAAATATTCTTTACCACTTGCATTTTTTTTAAATTAAAAACTTTAAAAAACAAACAAAATATTAATTTATTCTGAAAAAAAATAAAATAAATGGCATCTCTTTCTAACAAGGGGTCCTCCTCTTTTTAATTCTAGTTACATTTTTCTGCCTTGTGCATTATTTAATTTAATTTCTAAAGCTTAAATATAAAATAAAAATTGGTCTCAAGTTTCAACTCATCTAATTAGAATCCATGACCCCTCCATGACTTTGCAAGAATTTTAACAATAAAACAATTCATAGTTCATCAACAAAACCTACTAAATCTAAACTTCAAATCTTTCATTTTTAAATATTCTTCATTATAGACTTGTATCAATAATTGGACAATATGACTATAATGCTTAAAAGTTACCTTTTCTTTTGATAACTTGAATAGTTAATTACATAGGACTTGTTAGTGCTTACTTGTAAGTTGCAACAAGTAACCTACTCAATTTTGATATGATTTCAACTTTAATTTTTAGTTATGGATTATGCATGGCATGTTTGGTTATTATGTCAACAAATTATGTATGGTTGCATGGTTCATGAAGTTCAAGATCATTAAAGAGAATAGGAATAGTCTTGTATGATATCAATTTCAGCTAAGTAAACACTAAAAGCACTTGTTATGATTTTGTGAGATATGTGTTACGGTGAAAAGTGTTGTCATATCAGCTTTTACAACATGATGTTATGATAAGTATATTGGATGCACAAACAAAAAATATTTCACATAAGATAGTAAAAGATATACTAGTAACTAGCGTCATCCCAATGGCGCATATACATATAATAACACTATCCGTGGTGTCATGCCTTGGAGCCATAGGTGCGAGATTTTTCCTATGACGAGCCTCGACGTGTGCCCTAACTCCTAAAGGTGTTGTACTGCAATTTCACTTGTGAAGGTCATAAGACATCTAAGTTGTAATCAAAAACTTAGATTTGAAACTAGCTAGATGTGCTCTAAAATTCATATTGCATGGGCACTTGACTTTTAAATTGTAATATAGGAAACGTTTTAATGTTATAAACTTATAATTAAACTCATGGTGAATAGTTTATTAGATGTATATCTAGATTAGGAAAACAGAACTTGAAAAAAATGTTGAAACTTAGTTGGGAGGTGAATATTAGTTTTTAAAAAGTTGGTAAAGAAAGTGATATATAGTGAATATATGAACTAGTTTTTGCACTTGTAACCCTTGACACTTCCAAAAGGGTATATATATGTTGCACTTAATTACTACCTCTTCATATGCTCAAGATTCTTACATAAAAGTATTAATCTTGTCACTTTATTTCCTTATCGAAAGCGATTGTATTGTCACAATCTATATATATCATCATCAACTTCCTATAATTTGGCGTGTAAGTTTATTGTATTCAAGTCGTCACATATCATCATCTTCCTATAAACATGAGTTCTTCTTTAAGCAAGTCGAACTAGCACTTAAACAACACATCTGAATGGATACATCCTTTCGTGGGGGGCACGATTGGTCTTACGGTCAACATGGTCAACATGAAAGTAGTAAATCGCGTAATACCATGATTAAAGAGACACGGCAACATAATTTGAACTCATGACATCTTATACGTTGCAAACGTCAACCGGAATCTAAAACACCAACAAAGTAGAGTTACACAAGGTGTACATTGTTATGGTCAAAATAATGTCTAGAAACCTTCTTTTCACTTTTTCAACACTCGAATCTAAGAGCACTAAATACCTACCTATGATGTCATAAGTTTTTTTTTCTTAACATAAGAACATATCAGTCAACACAAAACACGCTACTTCAATTTCTGGTGCCATGTGACACCTCATGGACCACACATAACTCATTAAAATACAAATACAACACAAAAAAAGAGAAAATCAACCGCGCGGGCTGGTCACCACGACGCGAGGGCCGACGGCGCCACCCACGATGTCGGTCTCGCGGCATGGGGCTCGCGTTTAAGGATTGGCACCATTGGTACCAACCAAAGTACCGTGAGCTCTAAGTAAAAGGTGAGGATTTTAAGCTTGTTGATTGGTTCTACATTTCTAATTTTAAAGCATAGAAGGTTTTGAAGCCCAATAAAGAAGGTTTTAAAGCCCAATATATGATGGGCCGACAAAAAGAACTAAAGACAGAGAGAATAACAAAAATCTTAAAATTTTATAATATGGTCGGCAACGAAACAATTGACTAATTCTTGTATAAAAAAATTATAATGTATTCTTATGTTATTGTATTCTATCTTTTGTTACGACAGAATATTACAAAGATGTACTTTTTTTATCTTCTTTAAAAACTGGAAAAGTTAAGTTGATAACCAAAGAGTGCGTTATTTTTAATTTTAAGATAAAGTATATTTTTGTACTTGCCGATAAAAACACTTTGTTCTCGAGTGTAAAGTGAAAATAAGAGAAGTGGAAAGAGCAAAAACGAGAGAAAAGAAGAAGACAGAAAAAATTGGTTTTTTTGTTTTGTGTTCTTAAATCAAGTAAAAAACTAAAGAGGAATGAAGTTAAATTATGCACAATCTTCTCTCTGAATCATCCTAATTTGAGAAAAAGATTGATAGAAAATTTTGGCATAAATTTTCACCCTCTCTTCTTTTATTTTAAAAGAAAAGTCAAGAACATAATTATTTTGTCGTTTTCTTTCTCTTTCTCTTCTTTCTTCTCCAAATAAAATATCGGTAATATAGTAAAAAAGAATATAACTTATATTAGTGTTAGGAAAATTATGTCATAATTATACGAATACAATGCGTTAATTACTAACGGAAAATGGGTTAACGGCAAATAGAATTTTATTAAAAAAGGGCTAGAAAGAAACTAGCAGACGATATACACGCAAAAACGATCCAACAAACAAAGAACGAAAAGGAACAGAAAAACACTAACGAAACGAACTCGCAAAACAACCAAAGGCTATTAGAATAAGAAAGATCCCACCATGGCGCCAACTGAATTAACTCCCATGAACGAAACCGAACACCCGAGGCATCATACCAAAAAGCGATCTAACCGGCATCCTTTGTTTGTCTCGATAAGGCATTATGAAGAAGAATAGCTTCTTTAACGTTGCCATAATAACTCCAAATCTGAAGATCGCTAGGAAAATAATCTTTCCACGAACGTAGTTGCGCGAGAGAGAACAATGGGGTCTCTATAGCTCCATCGTTTATCAGAATCTATCTCGTCACTAGTTAGAGGACCAATATAATCAATCCACGAAGAACCAGACTCAGCAGCAATATTTAAATCATTATCCGGGGGTGTAGATGGAGGCGCAATGATGGAGTCTTTTTCAGGAGCAATATTATCATCAGTGGTAACATTACCACAATCACCCTGAGAATGAACTCCAAGAATCTCACCAAGAACATAATTATTTTGTCGTTTTCTTTCTCTTTCCACTACTACACAAAGGTTTATATAGATCACTTCATATAGTGCGGTTTTGTTAAAAGCCGTTCTATATGAAGGAAAAAAGGAGGAATTTTAACAAAAAGAACGGTTGTTAGGATAAAGACCGATCTATTTAATTTTGAAAAATAAAAAGAACGGTTATTAAAGAAAAAACCGATCTATTTAAAAATGTTATATGTTATATATTTATAAAAGAAAACTATAAATTGAGAAACTAAATAAATAAATCTGTTATAAGTAAATAACCCGATCTATTATTTTGTCGTTTTCTTTCTCTTTCCACTACTACACAAATGTTTATATGGATCACTTCATCTGTTTACATCTTACTATCTATTTGGTTGTTTCAGGGTAGGATTGGTGTATGATAATTCGGATTAAACCCTAATTTGACAAAATCCAGTTAAACTCGTCTCTGGTATAAGATGAGTGGACGAACCTGGTAAATTATTTTATAAACCCTAACTTTGTTTGATTAGTTGGAACCTAAGTTTGTTTGTGTGATTGATGGGTTGGTTAACTGAAGATGCGAAGGAAGTCGATGATAGAGATCGAGGTACCCAGACCACGGCTCGGGTGAGTTGTACATGACTGTGGTTTTCCTTTTAGTCTTTTCGTTGTTTACATCTTACTATCTATTTGGTTGTTTCAGGGTAGGATTGGTGTATGATAATTCGGATTAGTTTGTGGTAGACTGAATGTTTTTATAATGATAGTTTTTATCATGTTGTAAGATTTGTGAGCCAATATGTCATGAGTAAGATTTTATCATGATAGTATTAAAAAAAATGTATCTAAGGATTAATGATGTTGTTTTTAGCGATATTGGATTATTCTTAATTTCTAAGTATGTAAATTCCTCTAGATGGTTATAGCTCAACTTGATAATATGCTTTAAATCTTAAGAAAAAAAAGGTGATCTTATAATTGTTTTCAGAAGTTACGGTAACCTACAAGCTATTCAATTTGCTATGAACATGGAAAAATGGGATTCTTGGGTGTGGTTAGGTAATGGGTTAATATTTGTTTCGGGTCAAAACGGGCCAATATCAAATCAAGCCAAAACCATATGGTAGTGAATGACGAAAGAGAAAAAGGAAGGGAGATTACGCCAACTGGTCTTAAATCACTTGTAAATTGTGCAGGTAATATATGTCGGAGTTTTGGAGACACTCGTTTCTAGCGTTTGACATTGGAGAATTTGGATGTTATTAGGTGTTCATGAGATATCTGACGGTACTGGTCTTGATCACTTGATTGAACCTTACTTGTGTTGGCCAATGACGAATTGCCTTGAAGTTCTTCATAAACCATATCTGCACCAGGGCTAAGAGGCAGGAACGATCCTGGTGGCCTTTTAGGATGCACCTGGGGATTTGGATTCTGAGAGTGACACTCAAAGCAATGCAAAGATCGAACCGACAAAGGCTGAGGAGGAAGCTATTGCTAGGGGTTTGCAGGTTCCTTTTTACCCTCATTTGTATATTTGGTTTGCATAATGTAAATGAGTTATATATCATGTTTTTAATTGCTTGACTGAAAACTATGAATGACCATATATTTGTTATTTTTGTGTTTCATTAGACGATAAAGAATGACGATCTGGAGGAAATACGGGAGTTAGGATCTGGTACATATGGAGCTGTTTATTATGGGAAATGGAAGGGTTCAGACGTAGCAATAAAAAGAATTAAAGCCAGTTGTTTTGCTGGGAAGCCATCTGAAAGAGAGCGTTTGGTATGATTGCGTTAATGCTCTTTACTTCTTTCATTATCTTTCTAACTAGTCAATATTTTCTATTAGAGTTCTATGTTAAAACTATGTGTTATTTGCTTGTGAGTGTACTCGATCACAGTTTGTGGTCTGCAATGGCAAGTTGCTCAAACTAAGAGACTAATTATTATTCCATTTGGATAGCCTAAATGTGCAGTCTCTTGGCACAACACAACTTATAATGTTGTTAGTTGTAGTTTATATATGTATCCGTACTTGATTCCATTGTAGTTCATGTGCTCTGTTTAGAACACCATTTGATATTATGAGGTTCTCCATATCCTATAAATATTTGAATCCTTTCTCAATCTTTTCTATCTGAGGGGTTGTGGGTGTGCGTGGGGAGCTGTTCTGGGTTGGAAGATGAATAATGATGATATATAACACACAGAGTAAAATGTTAAATGCCTACATGATATGCATATACATGATAAGATTACTCAATGAAGTATGTCCTGCATGATAGAAAAATCCTCCAACAAACATATCTAGGATTCATCTTTTGCAATAGACGAGCAATAGATGGTACATCAGGGTCAATCAGTAAAGTGAACAGAAAGTGACATAAACACCCTCTTAAAATCACATAAACAACCTTTTAGTAGCGTTCCTTTTTCTCTGCAAGTATAGTATGTCAAGTTTCTGTAATGAATCTTCTTAGTACCCTGTAGTTCATAAATTTGAATCTACCACTAATTAAACTGTGTATGACAAATTATTAAACTACATTAACAAATTCACCAATCCCTCCCCCCCAAGCCAAGACTCGCTCACAGTCCTAAAATTGTCCCCCCCCCCCCCCGCCCTCTCCATAAAGTGTAAGTTTACATACTCGCACATCAATTGGTATTGCGAACAATCCACCTATAAATGTACCTAGTTGAATGCTTTATAGAAAAATCATAGATGTTTTTATATATTCTTTGTGTAAATACTGTCGTATTTGTCTCTGTTATTGAGTTTGATATAGTTGATGTCATTGGCTGTCAGTATTAGGACCATTTTTATATCAGAAATTCTCTTGAAGATGATTTTGCCTTCATATATTTTGTAGTGGCAAATTTGCTCTATTGGGTTCTCCGCTGTAATTAACACTGCTCCATGTATCTTTATGTACAGATTGCAGACTTCTGGAAGGAGGCGCTGATATTAAGTTCGTTGCACCACCCGGATTGCGTCTCTTTCTATGGTATAGTTCGTGATGGACCAAATGGCTCTTTGGCCGCTGTAAAACAACATACATTGTTGTCTGGAGGTGTTAGAGGAACGTTGCCCTGGATGGCACCTGAGCTGCTTAGTGGCAAAAGTCACATGGTGTCGGAAAAGGTACCAAGTGTGAACTTACTAATATACCCCCATACCCCATTCCTTTTTACTCTTTGTAATATTATGTTTACAAGACAATTTATCTCTCTGGATTCTGTTTCTTGCATAATCTAGATTGATGTTTACTCATTCGGGATTGTCATGTGGGAGTTGTTCACTGGAGATGAACCTTATGGAGATATGCATTGTGCTTCCATAATTGGTACGTTCCTTCATACTCATCATATCAGCCTGTCGGATTCTGTTGACTGGACAGCAATGGATAGTGAACAACAAAAGCGTCACAAAATATTTCTAGGATGTGGTAAATGTAGTGGAGGCTATAAACTGTAAATGTAAGGAGACCAACTGACCAACCCTTCTCTGTATCCAAATTACCCGTTTGGACTCGACTTGTTACTCAGCCTGCCAAATTTTCAGCCTATACCATTATAGTTTTTTTGTCACATAACACTTTAGTGACGACCTTTGGCAATCTCTAGAATTTAGATTACATACTTACAGTAAGCACTACATTTCAATAGGATGCTTATTTTGTACTTTTTGGAAGGCTTATTTTGTGCTTTGTGATCCAACAGAAAGGCCACAATGGAAGGCTCTAATGTTGAACATACGTGTATTTGAATATTAGTGTATTTTGTGTGATTGAGCAGAAGTTTTGAGAAAATATAGGTTTCATTAATTTTTTTTTTGTTTTGAAATTTTAATAAATAGATCGGTTGTTAAGTATTAACTGATCTATTTGTTGTATCAGTTAGATCGGTTCTCAACCGATCTATTTATGTGTGGCTCATATAGATCACCCTTGTATAGAGCGCTTCAAAACCGATCTTTATAAAGGGTTTCAACCGATCTTTATAACGTTTTTTGTAGTAGTGTTCATAGATATTTCATCATATCAAACATTTTCCTTTTTACGTGTAACAAGATATCTACATTCACAAATGTTGGCTCAACTTGGATATAGAATCGTTAGAAAAATAACATAAGTTTTTTCTTCTGGTTCATATGATCTCTCAAATAATAAAGAAGCCACAACACCATACTTTTCTAGCATACCATGCTTTCCAAAGAACACATCTTATCAACATGGCATTTTTAATGGAGTTGATTATTATAAATATATTCATTTTTTAAGGAAATTCATCAATAATATTCATCTTCTTCGCCTACTAAATCATGTCGACAAATGTCTTAGCATCTTGTTTGCTAGGCTTCATGACTACCGTTAACGCAAACAACATAAAGCTCCTATTTTGTCATGACCACTCAACATTAACGCCACCACCAACGAGTCGTCACGAGCTGCTGATAGGAAAATGAAACAACAAAAAGCAAATCTTATTCACGTATCACAGTAGTACAAAAAGACAAATATCTTTAAAAAAAACTCACTACCACCCTGAGTCAATATAAGCTGCACAAAAGAACAAAAACTAAAACAATGTAGTTGTAAAAAAAAAGTATATAAAGTACTTGCTTAAATACATACTCCATAAAGAAACTTGCTTGCAATATACTACTATATATAAGAATGAGAAGGTGATGAGAGAAAGCAAGTTAGGTTAAAAGTTATCATGTAATAGAATAAGAAGAAAAAGGTGTTGAGAGAAAACAAGCTGTGGTAAAAATACAAAGATATAGGAGAATGACCGAATATGAGTGCTCTATATATACAAAAAAAACCTCAAAGACTTTAACACTGCATTACTTTCTAAAAGTTGTTACATAGATAGATAGGTACCTACTCATGTCACCACCATTTTTTTTCTACATTTTGGTCCACCAACCTTCTCCGTGGTAGTATTCATCACCATGATCACCACCTCAGATCATGAACACGAAAAAGCAAAACAAAAATGCAAATGGATGGAAGATATGAAAATCAATATCTAAGAGCTGAAGATCTTATTGCAAGTACGTTGGTACCTGCTTGCTCATGGTATCACCTCCTGTACGTGCTATTTTGCTTCAGCCAGCTCCGCTCCGTATACTGATTCTTCACCACAACCTGCTGGCCAAAAATACCTCCATATAACCCCTGTGAACCCTGAAAATTAAAAAAATAAAAAGAAACTGTTGGTTGCTTGCGTGTCCCGCAACAGGGTTAAGACAATCAATGACCTAGCTAATTACCAAAGATGGTTACCGGATATCACTTAAAATCGTGTAATCACTTTCCAAAGTAGATTATTCGACCATATGCCTGGGTATCATGAATACCTCCTTGGGATAAGACCAAGTGTTTGTTCTTATTCTAGGCATAGATCAAGAACCCTTTCGTTTCTAAGTGTTTAGGTTTTCTGTTTCCTTCTTCACACACTTCTCATGCAATTATGATCTCCTATTTAAAGGAGAGATACTCAAAACCCTAGTCTAAGAATTATGAGAGATTATAGGAGATATAATCTCATCCATAATTAGCCTCCTTGATATTAGGAATTAGTGGTTACATGACCATATTAATCGTGGTCACTAAATATGATTGTAACTTACCATGTGAAACGGTCAAATCAGTTACAAGTCATTAAATTCATTCAAGTAAGTTATTCCTTCAGTGTCCTGAACCTTTAGCCAGCCCACTGAGGAGCATACCCGCTGAAAGTTCGAACTGAAGAGACTCACTGATGAGTTAACCCGCTGAGGATACTTATCCTTCAGCTTACTCCTCAGGGAGTACCAAGCTGAAGCCATGAGACTGAATGAACACTCAGCCTCGTTGAAGAGCTAACTCACTGAACTTCATCAGCGATGAATTCCCTTAACCACTATCTGAGTCAGGGTGTTCAGTGACCTATGAGAGTACACTCCGTGCCTCCGGTTCCTTAACAGGTATGAACTAAACCCTCATTGAACTAAATTTCCAACAATCCTCACCAATTTAGTACATTACTTTTGCATGAAAATTAAACATAAACAAAACAACTGCATAAATGAAAATGTCCTGAGGATTGAATTTCCATCTTAGTAAATTACACGTTCAAATATTCGAGAATCAGGGTGTTCTAAGAATTGAACCCTTCAACCCATTTGAATACCTGAAGATAAAATACACACAAGTTTTCAAACACTTAAGAAACTCCTGACACTATACAAGCCATCTGTCCATATCAAATTCATAGATGTTGTAAGAGTCAAAGTCCATGCTCCCCGAAGCGGCTAAACTTCAACACTTACATAGGTGGTTCCTCTTTATTCATGCTCATGCTAAGCACTTTTCAAAGAAATTAACCATTAAGAAGTAAAGACTTCATCCTTCTTTATCAGTAGGTTCCAAGCACATCCTTGGGATGATATGTAAATACATGTGCTTCAGTCCCCTGAATATTCAGCTTTCCACATTGAACTCAGCTGCCAAGTTTCCTCAGCAGGGAGTTGGGTGTCCTAGCATTCAGCAACTTAGTTGGACTTTAATCACATCCCTTCAGCAGACTTTAAAACCAAGTCTCTAGCTAGTCCCTTCGTCAAGTTATCAGCTAAATTTTGTTGAGACCTCAC
>BQNB010123237.1:2035-20135 GCA_026074375.1 Tanacetum coccineum
CAAAGGTCTAGATCTTTTGACTTCACATAAGTTTCGAATCTATTTTTCCAATAAATAAATCCATCACTTTCAAATAGTTGTGGTCTTTGCATAGATTGCTCTTCTAAATATTTTTCGGATTCCATAGATCGATTCAAGTTTTAAAATACAATTTATTTTAAAATACTTTGTTTAGCGTGGCTCTTGATACCAATTGTGGAAAACTAGAATGGGGGTTGAATAGTTTGCCGCTTTTTAAATTTAAGGTGTTAAAGTGTTCGTAAACTTTTAGATTCAACTTTATGTGATTTCAACACTTGCACAATATGATCAATATACTTATCTAAACAATCAATAGAATAATATGAGAAAGTAATGTAAGACAAGAGATAAGAGTAAGAACAATCAAACCACAACGCGAGGATTTATAGTGGTTTGGTAACGAAGCATCTCTTCGCCCTACTCTACTCCCCGAGCACCAAACTCGAGAGTTTTCTTCACTATGTCAAAAACTCCCTTATGGCGGAGAAAAGCGTACAAAACGTTGGTTACACCGATTTACGACACAAAACTAAATGTCGAGTTCTAATATTAGCTAGAACCAATATATCACAACACAACTTCACGACTTGGTTTATACTTACAAAGATCACCAAGATCTAGCTACTACACACAAATACAAGATATACAATTGATTTACAAATTTATGATATGGATGCAACAAGATTGTAATACACACTTGAGGTGTAATACTTCTTCACTTGTAATACACAAAGCTTTATGATTAAATAATCAAAGGATTTTAGTGAGATGTGTAGGTCCAGCCCTAGATAGATCTTGTAGGTCCAACCCTAGATAGATCTTCAAGCCTGTTAAGGTTGTAGAGTACTTATGTAATCACAAGCAACTCTAAGAGAGACTCTAACAAATTAAACTATTGTTTACGCGGAATATAAACAACAGAGTTAAAGAAGAAGAATTACTCAAACAATGATCCTCTATGGATCTTTTCTATTAACAATAAAAGTGTTTTTCGATCGTCTCTTCATCTATGACCTTAGGTTTCTTAAATACTCATGAAACCCTAACAACCTTTTATCTAAGAGTCGCTAAAGAGATAAGTATTATCACTTCCTAGGATATCTCATGCATATCCTTATCACTAACTAACTATAACATTATCCTTACCAGTAGGAACTACATACCTACCAGCAAGAACTTTACTCTACCAGTAGGAACTACATACCTACTAGTAGTAACTATCTATTACAATATTCCTAACACATCCTTATGTGACCGGCCATGCAATTGGTATAGATACCCCTCTCCACACCTTGGAGAGGGTTGGTTGCTCATTTGGTTATTCACATAAATACATTTTCCTTTTCTTTCTCTCTCTCTAAGTGCTACAACCCACTTTCTCTCTCTAAACTTTCTATCTTGTCTATTGTTAAGTGATTTGATACATCTACATTTTGGATAAAAAATCGATAACTTTGGAAAACTAATATTACGAATGGGTCATGCCGAAATTTCATAAATTTTTTATAGTTAGAATTATTTAAAAACTTATTTTTATAAATCTCGACTAAAAGAATAAAACATATTATCTTTGTACATAATAAATAATATTCACATTTAGTTTGATTAAATAAATTAAAATACATATTTATATAAATATTCCAAATATTTCTCAATATTAACAAA
The DNA here is from genome assembly GCA_026074375.1 of Tanacetum coccineum. Lineage (NCBI taxonomy): Eukaryota > Viridiplantae > Streptophyta > Magnoliopsida > Asterales > Asteraceae > Tanacetum > Tanacetum coccineum. The sequence goes on from BQNB010123237.1 coordinate 3,722, forward strand.
AAGACAAACTAATAAATATTATTATTCTAATACCCAACTAAAAGACAAAAAATATATTTTATAACTTATATATATATATATATATATATATATATATATAACATCTATTACGTATTACGTAATTTAAAAACGAACAAACATTTATGATTTAAATGCCTTAGCTATTATTTTTGGGTTACGAGGTAAACTGCCGAAACTTATTTATTTTGTCTAATTTTATAGTATATTATATATTTTATATAAACCTTTGTAATAAGTTTGACCGAGTCAAAATCCACTACGACTACCACACAACCAACAATACTAAAGCTTTTTCGTAATAATCGTACATCTACTTTCTAAATCCTTAAATATTTTGGTAATTCACGTCATACTTATTCCGAACCCGACCATTTAATCTTTAGGTCGTGATTGTGTACCATCGTCCTTTACCGTGAGATCGTTCTGCTAGCCTTTTCACTACTTCATTTAACTAATCAAGGTGAGCTCGTAGCCCCGCGTTTTACCGTTTTACATTACTATTTTTGGGGTAAAGGCATTGCTTGTTTTTAAACCTTGGACACAAATTTTGCATGAATACTTTGCTTATTTACGTGTTGCCTAAGTAGCGATAACTCACCTTGCCCCACTATTATGAACTGTTAGTTACCTTGTATAGACGCGAGTGTTATATATAGATATATTTGGGATTGACATATCCATTCGGGTAAGTACCGCTTACTAGTTCAAGAGACGAACTAACGAATGTATACCATGTTAGAATGCAGATGTTTTGGGTTGAATATCTACCAGGGCACTTAATATTCTTACTATGTCTAAAATTGACTGACATACAAACTGTCGTAGCCTCGGTGTCATGAGCTTAGAGCAACGTAAATATACTTTTGTGATTGTTGTATGTGTTACAATGATCATGCGTTTTAAATTTATTGGGTTCCATACATATGATATAACTAAACCTGCAAATTCACCAACTTTATGTTGATAGTTTTAAGCATGCTTTTAGGTACTTAATTTGGATTTTTATTTGAAATGTTGTGTGGTATCTCCCTGCTGTCTAACTACACTTTTTAAAACTTATTGTGTGGTATCATACTCATTGTCATTTTAAATGTTTTAGGCATCCGCTATCATGTAATTATGTTTCCGCAAACCTTTTTATTATGCTATGAATTGATGTAAGACTTATTTATATTTCAAATCAATGTAATGAGTATGAAGGTCTTTTTAAAATGCCCTATAGAGGTCGTTCTCTTGATTTTGTGTGATGTATATTATGATGTCACACCCTTAGACACGTATTCCATCTAGACCCCGTATGGGGGTGTGACATGAAGCCAAATATAACAAAGTCAAGGCTAAGCTAACCCTATTTAGTTCTTGTACTTCAGCATCCAAATCATCAATGGTCAAGAACAAAGGTCTTGTTGCTAAAGCTTATGAATGGGATGAAGAAGAAGTGTCATCAAATGACAACGAAATGGTTGAAGTGAAGGTTCTCATGGCACTTGTCGATGATAAAAATGTTGTTGTTGGCAGAGAAAGTGCCAGAAATGGTGAATAGGTTCAGATCTTAATGAGAAATGTATATAGTCTTCTTACTATGGAAGATAATGATTATAGAAAAACATTTCTTAATAATTTATGTATTGATCTTAATTATGTTGAAGAATACAAAAATAATATTGTGTTAAAACGTAGAGATCTTGTTCAAGAGCTGAATACATGCAAAGAACAGTTGTTAGTATTAAAACAAGCAAAACTTTTTTTTAATAGCATGTAAACACTGAAATTCTCAAAGAGAATCAAAACTTAAAAAAGAACTGAAAGAGCTAACAACAATCACTGAAACATGGCTCAATAGTTCTAACATAGTAAATCAGTGTATCAGTGAAAAAATTCCCACTCAAAAGAAAAGAATTATGGGAGTTGATCAACTTATTGAAGATCCCTTCTATTCTAGGCAAAAAGACTTAGTCTTTGTTAAATCTTCAGATGATGACACAAAAGTGTGTATTTCATGTGTTGAAAGACGTTGGTTATCCGAAGCTAAAGGATTTAATTTACCTAATCATGACACTAGTAGAATCCTCCCAGCTAAGTTACAAGTGAAAATAACTGATCTTTCACTTAATGTCACTAACTCTTTAGTGACTGATTATTATTCAATTAATGAATCTTCAGTCTGTAGCACCCCTCTTTCTCCATTAGAGAAGTTGGCTAGTGTTGAACCTGTGTCTGGACCAAAGACCGTCAAATCAATTTTGAAGTCTAATTCAACACTTAAAGGTGAATCTTTAAAAGGTGTCACCATAAATGGACCATCCTCAGCTCCTACTAAGGAAAATAAAACCGTTTCAGCTTCCAAAAAGAATTCAGCTCCTGCTAGCAAACTAAAGAGTGTAAAAACTAAAGATAAGTTTCCTTTGTCTGTTGTAATGAAAGAACTAAATGATCTAAAATTACAAGTTAGCAAAAACCAGTCATCTTACTCCAGATTCAACAAACCTCAACAGGTTCCCCAAAATGCCATTTAAAACAAATACAAAACATAATTCAAAAAGAATTGTGAACTTTATGGATTGAACAATCATCTCTTTGAAAATTGTTACAAAGTTCTATTTTATAAGAAATGTAAGAGAACTGATCACAGATGTTGTGATCATGTTGAATACATGTGCACCATGAACATGTCTCAGCATCTCAAGAGTCAAGGTTGATCTTCTTTAAGATCTAAAACCTCAAGACCATCAAACCCCTTCCCTCTATGCATATACTGTGGTTTCATAGATTGTGTAATATCCCATATGTGGAATCTATAGAAGTTATGACCATGATACACATGGTCATAATAGAATCATTTCTCTAAAAAGAGGAATCAAACCTAGAAACTCTCAGCATGTTACAAAAAGTTGTGAAACTTATGGTAGCACAGTTCATACCACAATTGATCATAATGAAATTCAGTGGTTCAAAAGAGGTGAAGCACTTCAAGCTAAGAAAGTTGAAGCATTCCAATCCAAAAAGGCTGAATCACCAAATGCTAACAGATCTAAGACTCCCACTAAAAGGTGGGTTTCTAAGAAAAACTAACCATTTAACTTATTTGTGTAGTGTGATATCAGGAAGCCCATCTAGCATCTGGACAATGGATGCTTAAGGCATATGATTGGTGTCAAAAGTTACTTGCACAAATATGTGGAACAACCAGGATCTAAGGTAGTATTTAGAGATGACTCTACATGCGCCACTGAAGGATATGGTTTAATAAGATGTAATGGTATAGTTTTTACAAAAGTAGAATTTGTAAATGGTCTCAAGTACAATTTAATTAGCATAAGCTAATTGTGTGATGCTAAATATATTGTACAGTTTAATGAGAAAAAAGGAATTATCTTTAATTCCAACAAAGAAGTTGTGATGATTGTTGTCAAAGTAAGAGATGTCTATGTTCTTGACATGACTTCTTCAACACAACAATCTTGTTTCTTTTCCAAAGCATGTGAAAGCTTAAATTGGCTATGACATAAGAGACTTGCTCATCTAAACTTCAAAACAATCAATTAGCAGGCCAAACAAAATATTGTTATTGGTCTTCCCTCTCTTGTCTACTCAAAAGAACAAACCATGTTCATCATGTGAAAAGGGAAAGCATCACAAATCCAGATTCAAAACAAAACAAACCTCATCAATCAAAAAATGTCTTCATCTTATTTACATGGGCTTGTTTGGACCTGTAACTCCCAGATCCATTAACCATGAAAAGTATACTATTGTTATTGTTGATGAGTACTCAAGGTACACATGGGTATACTTCTTGAAAAAGAAAAGTCATGCACCTGAAACCATTATGTTTTTCATCAAAAGAGTTGAAAATCAAAATGACATCAAAGTCAAAAACTCAGAACTGACAATGGTACTAAATTCATAAATAGCATTCTTGTAAACTTCTGTGATGAAAAAGGGATTTCACAAAACTTTTCCTCTCCTTACACACCTGAACAAAATGGTGCCGCTGAAAGGAAAAATAGAACTCTTATAGAAGCTGCAAGAACAATGCTTTTAGGATCTGTATTTTCAAAACAATATTGGACTGAAGCTGTAGCCACTGCATGCTACACTCAAAACAGATCCACCATTGTGAAAATACATCTCAAAACTCCTTATGAAATTTTTTGTAAGAGAATCCCAAACATCAGTTTGCTTCATGTCTTTGGATGTCCAGTTTACATCCACAATCATAAAGATTACTTAGGAAAAATTGATGAAAAAGCCGAAGATGGTTATCTTCTTGGATACTCACTTGTTTCCAAGGCCTTCAGAGTCTTTAACACTAGAAGGCAATGTAATACCCCCAAAATCAGGTAGCAGCGGAATAGTAACATTGGGGTGCTACTTCATAGTCCATACGCACAAGTCACAGAAAACGACTTCAAAAGAGACGTTTAAAATAAATACACATTTGATATATTAAAATCAAGTTACAAAGGACCCATTTTATAATGCAATAGAAACATTTTGTTAAACCGTTATCGAATGTTACTCAAGTATTAAGCCTTCCAAAAAAATACCGCGCTACACCAATGCCCAAGCTCCACTAGCAAAATGATAACTTGAGAAAAAAAACAATGCTAAAAGCTCAACAATAATGTAGGTGAATACATAGTTTAAGTAAAAGTAGTGTTTGAAATAATTTAAGAAATATTTCAGTAAAAAAGTAGCGTTACAACATCTTCAAAGTGTTATTTTTTGAAAATCCAAGCATGTTCAGTAATCAAAGTAACGTTGAGTAGTGGAACCCCAAGAACTAGTAGTGTAGACAAGGGGAAACAAATTCTCAAGTCTAGAATAAAACAAGTATTATATGCACAAAGCTCATGGACACCGAACTAACGACGTAATATAATCAAATCAGTATCATAAATATATGCCCCAGCAGGAAACAGGATGCTGCCAAACAGACCAACGTATTAATCAAATGTTTAAAATGCGCCACATGGTTATCTAGAACCATATCCCGGGGGGATGTTATTCCCGATAGATCTAACCACAACACTCGCTTTACTCAGTCGTGTATTTAACGTTCAATGATTAGAAAAGGGGACTTAATTGGCAAAGTATACTTAGCAATTAATATGATCTTTGAATAGCATACAATAGAAAGAACACTGTGTTCAATGTAAAATAATCATGATGTTTCAAAAATCACGGGTATCAATATAGGTATTACGATCATAAATCATAGTAGTAAGACAAATCAAGCTTTAATAAAATAGTCCAGGTAACGCTTACGTAATAGCAATCAATAAGTAATTATGTAGTCAAACACGCACGTACTCTCACCCCGAAAAACAGTTTAATGAAAACTTAGAAAGAGAAAAGGAGGGGCTTATGAAACACACCTTGAGTAATGAATCAACAAAATAGATCAAAGAGTGAAAATGCGTCACGGATAAGTCGAGAGCAACCTAATTAGATATAGGCCGAATAAGTACTAAGTACTATGGATAAGTAATACCGTATATAAGTCTATATAGCTACATCACCATCTAATTGTGTTTGTGAAATAATGATTAACTCGCATTTGATAAATAAATGCCATGTATTTAAGCTTGTATAATCGCCTAACTAGTTCAATCGCCCTTAAAAAATAATATTTATAATATTTAAAACAAGTATACATATTATATAAATGATTCTAAAATATTTTGCAAAAATTTATTTTAAAAAAGAACCAACACTATTCACCTCAGGAAATAGTGCAACAAGTATAAAATAATCGTAACTTCTCGTTTTAAGCCGTTTCTTATGTCCAACTTTTTCGTATTAAGACGAGTTATCTAATTTGACATTTCAAAATTTAACCTACTGGTGAACCAGTAACTATTTACTGTTCAACACCACTTTACAATTTATTTTTAAAGTTTTGTTTATCGTAAACGACGTATATTATTCGTTATAGCCCTTTATTAGCGATTCTTTCGAGCACGTCATCGTTTTTAAAAATTTCCAATCATATTAATGAAGTTTTCAAAAATAAAAGTCCCTATAACAGTAAACTTTTTTATAAAATTTATTTTATAAAACCTAGTATTAACGTAAAACGTATATTTGTCGTATCTTTTTTGTTATAAATCGGTTTTTCGAGTTTCTTACCTTTTTGGAATCGTCATGAGACGTACTATCTTTATAAAACACAATATGACTGTCACAAAATATGAACCAAAACAGCCCCTTTATATCTTTTATATAACTAATTATATAAACTTGTTTTTAATTTACTTTTCAATCTAATAAAATACCACAAGTTTTCCACAACCTTTTATATCATATGTCATACATATATAATGTCTATACTTCGTCCATGAGTTCATATTATCAAGATCACAAGTGTAAGTTTAATTTTCATGATTAAAGTTTCCTAATGGTGATTTTTCTATATAGAACATATATGTACATAAAATGATAAATGTAAAGTTATAAAGAGTTTTAGATAACCTTAGTATGATGAGGTATATTGATCAACAAAATCCAAACCCTTGTTTAGATTATAAACCCTAGCTTTTTCAACCAAGAAAACCCTAACTATCAAAATGAAACCCTAGCTTTCTTTCTTGTTTCAATACTTGTAAAAGCCTAACCAACACTTCAAATCGCCTTGAGTTATCTTAGATATGATGTATGAGTGTATGTAAATGTTGTAGGATAAAATTTTATGGGTGGTTTGTGTTGGTGTTTTTGTGTCGTGGCCTAGCAAAGAGAGAAAGAGAGAATTGGTTTATTTTTGGTTAAGTAATGAAGTGTATGTTATCTCATTGTATGTATGCAATATCTATATAAAAAGGGTGGTCAAGACCAAGACTTTCAAAAGGGGGGAGGGAAGTTGGTCTTGGGAACAAGATGAGTATAATGGGGAGTCTTGGTCAAGATAACATAAACTAGTCCAAGTTGTGTTTATTGGTTCCCTAAAGAAGATGTTATCCCATGAAATCAAGGTAGATGTTTTGCTAGTTCTTTATTTGCCAAATGAAAATGAGAGTATATATTGATAATGTATAAGTTGTAGTTTTATTAAAACATAATGCATAACTTTGTAAGTGTATTATATGTTCTAATTATTTTCGTGTAAGATTCGGCTCAAGTGATGAATGTAGGTAAAGTTTTATAAAACTTTAAGCATTAGATATAAACATAGGTATTTGTTGAAGCGTAAAAAAGTTTTGGTGCTTCCGGGTATGTCTAAACGTATTTAATTGCGAAACGTAACTAATTTATGTAACCGATAAAAATAAATATAAAAAGTTAATTATTACTTTCATAAAATAATATAACGCTTTCTTGATGAAAACTTTAATTTGTTTGTTGTCCGTTTACGTTAAATGTTGATTTTTAGCTTCGCGATTTAACTATGTAATAAGGATTAAAAATAATTGCGTACTAGAGACGGCTACAAAAATAAATAGTGAATAGCTATGACTAGCATGCATCTATACAAACTTGACCTGAAAATACGAAATGTTACAGTCTCCTCCGGTTAGAAGAGCCTTGTCCTCAAGGCTCTAGGTCGCAACACCTGAAGAAGGCATGGGTTCAGTGAAAAGGTGCGGAAATTTCTTCCGGATTTGTGTTGATGAAGAGGTGTAGGTTTTAAGGTGACTACTCTCAGCATGACATGGTTCTTCCTAAATGCATAGGTAATCAGTCTAACTAATCAAATATACATAGGTGATTAGGCTATGTATATTTTAGGGCCAACGATGCAATGCTCATTTTCGTCAAAATAGTGTGATGTATGAAATGTATCAAATAGTTTTATAACGAAATGAAATAGTCAATAAAGTAAACGTGAAGTAGCTCGTAGGGTGACAACAAAATGGTTTATAGGTTGACATCGAGATTGTTTGTAAAGCGATAGGTCATAACAAGTATAAAGAATATCTGAACAAACACAGAAGTAGTCAAAGAAAATGAACGTAAAGAATTATTAAATCAACAAAATGAACGTAAAGAGTCGTGTTCTAAAGTTAGGTTCTCCAAGGTGACACGTATGAGGTGACAAGTTAATTGTCGTACTCCCATCAACTGGAAGACTTCAAAATGATGGATTACGAAACAACATGTGCGATTCAAAACCATAAGAAGAGTGTTCCAACTCAGAGTCGAATGGTAAAGTAACTAGTGGAATTTACAAAATATGCCGAATTTTTTATATCATCAAAAGGGAATAAAGTAAAGTCGCGTAAATGATCGAAGTTAATCGTAAGAGATCGAGAAGAAATTAGTCCATATGTATAAGTATCCTTATATAATACCAGTATTGACGCTCAAGGGAGTAAATGAGAAATCAGGAAGTACACGAAAATCAGAGTGATCAATATTTATATAACAGACCGATATAAGGTAAATAGTAAGACGTCATAATATAGACGTAAGAGAGCGAAATCATAAGCAAGTATTAAGTACTCGTTACTCATGTAATAGAAGTAGAGATGCAAAATAGAGCATATAAGGAATTAGGAAGCATGCGCGTGCGGATATCAGACAACGGTGAAAAGGATCTTTAAATTTTTTGAAAAACGATTATAGTCTAGGTTTTGAAAACGACCTAGTTCTCTACAATCAGTGCTCAGATACCAATCTGTAATACCCCCAAAATCAGGTAGCAGCGGAATGGTAACATTGGGGTACGACTTCATAGTCCATACGCACAAGTCACAGAAAACGACATCAAAAGAGACGTTTTAAGATAAATTTTACATTTGATATATTAAAATCAGAGTTTACAAAGGATCCCATTTATAATGCAATAGAAACATTTTGTTTAAAACGTTATCGAATGGTACTCAAGTTATTAAGCCTTCAAAAATATATCCGCGCTACACCAATGCTCCCAATGCTCCACTAGCAAAATGATAACCTGAGAAAATACATGCTAAAACGTCAACAATAATGTTGGTGAATTCATAGGTTTAAGTAAAAGTAGTGTTGAAATAATTTAAGAAATATTTCAGTAAGAAAAGTAGCGTTACAACATTTTAAAGTGTTATTTTCGAAATCCAAGTAGTGATTCAGTAAATCAAGTAATGTTGAGTAATGGTCCATAAGATTTAGTAGTGTAGACAAGGGAAACAAATTCACCAAGTCTAGAATGAAACAAGTATTATTGCACTAAGCTCATGACACCGAACCTTAACACGTAATATAATCAAATCAGTAATTGTAATATATGCCTCAAGCAGGAAAAAGGATGCTGCCAAACAACCAACGTTATTCAAATGTTAAATGCGCCACATGGTTATCTAGAAACCATATCCCAGGCGGGGATTGTCAGTCCTGATAGATCTATCCACAACACTCGCGTTTACTCAGCCGGTATTTAACGGTTCATGATAGAAAAGGGGACTTAATTGGCAAAGGATACTTAGGCAATTATATGATCTGGAATAGCATACAATTGAAAAACACTTGTGTCCAATGTAAAACAATCATGTTGTCAAAATGCACGGTCATCAATATAGGTCTTCAACGAATCTCAAATCATGTAGTAACAAAACAAGCTTTAGTAAAAATAGTCAGGTAACGCATACGTAAGAAATCATAAGTTTATGTATAAAACAAGCACGTATTCTTCACCCCAAAACAGTTTATGAAAACCATTGCAAAGAGAAAAGGTGTGTGCAATGAACTCACCTTTGTGAATGAATCACAAAATAGATCAAAGAGTGAAAATGCCTTCACGGATAAGTCTAGAGCCACCTAATAAGATAAGCCGAATAAGTACATAAGTACAGAATGGAAAAGTAATAAACCGTATATAAGTCTATATAGCACATCATCCATCTAATTGTGATTGTGAAATAAATGATTTAACTCGCATTGATAAATAAAATGCCATGAATATAAGCTCGTAAAATCGCGCCTAACAAGTTCATCGTCCCTTGAAAAATAATATTTATAAAGTTTAAGACATGTATACATATTATATAAATGATTCTAAAATGTTTTGCAAAAATTTATTTTAAAAAAGAACCAACACTATCACCTCAGGAATAGTGCACAGTTATAAAATAATGCGTGACTTCTCATATTAAGCCGTTTCCTTAATGTCCACGTTTTTTCGTATTAAGACTAGTTATCCATAATTTGACATTTTCCAAAATTAGACCTATTGTGAACATAACTTTTACTGTTCACACCAGTTTATAAATTTATTTTTATAGTATTTTGTTATCGTACACGTCGTATTTTATTCGTTATAGCTCCGTTTTTAGCGATTCTTTCGAGCACGTCTTCGTTTTTAAAAGTTCTATCATATTAATGATGTTTTCAAAAATAAATGTCCCTGATGAACAGTAAATTTTATAAAATTTGTTTTATAAAACCCGGTATTAACGTAAAACGTATATTTGCCGTATCTTTTTGTATAATCGTTTTTCGAGTTTCTACCTTTTTGGAATCGGTCATGAGACGTACTATCTTATAAAACACAATTATGACTGGCAACAAATATGGAACCAAAACAGCCCGTTTTTTTTTTTTTTTTTTTTTTTTTTTATTTTTTTTTTGTTTTTTTTTTTTTTTTTTTTTGGGTTTTTCTTTATATCTTTTATATAACTAATTATATAAACAAGTTTTTAATATACTTTCTATCTAATAAAATACATAAGTTTTACCACAACCTTATAAATCTATGTCAACATATTTAATTCTATACTTCGTCATGATCCAAATTATCAAGATCACAAGTGTAAGTTTAATTTTCATGATTAAAGTTTCCTAATGGTGATTTTTCTATATAGAACATATATGTACATAAAATGATAAATATAAAGTTATAAAGAGTTTTAGATAACCTTAGTATGATGAAGTATGATGATCAACAAAATCCAAACCCTTGTTTAGATTATAAACCCTAGCTTTTTCAACCAAGAAAACCCTAACTATCAAAATGAAACCCTAGCTTCCTTTCTTGTTTCAATACTTGTAAAAGCCTAACCAACACTTCAAATCGCCTTGAGGTATCTTAGATATGATGTGTGAGTGTATGTAAATGGTGTAGGATAAAATTTTATGGGTGGTTTGTGTTGGTGTTTTTGTGTCGTGGCCTAGCAAAGAGAGAAAGAGAGAATTGGTTTATTTTTGGTTAAGTAATGAAGTGTATGTTATCTCGTTGGTATATGTCAAGCAAATCAATAGAAAAAAGTTGGTCCGCGCAAGAAAGACCAAGACTTCAAATGGAGGGGGGATTGTCTGGGAACAAGATGAGTATAATGGGGAGTCTTGGTCAAGATAACATAAACTAGTCCAAGTTATGTTTATTGGTTCCCTAAAGAAGATGTTATCCCATGAAATCAAGGTAGATGTTTTGCTAGTTCTTTATTTGCCAAATGAAAATGAAAGTATATATTGATAATGTATAAGTTGTAGTTTTATTAAAACATAATGCATAACTTTGTAAAGTGTATGTATTTGTCTATTTATTTCGTGTAAGGTTCGGCTCAAGTGATGAATGTAGGTAAAGTTTTATAAAACTACACACCTGAACAAAATGGTGCCGCTGAAAGGAAAAATAGAACTCTTATAGAAGCTGCAAGAACAATGATTTCAAGGTCTGTCTTTTTTAAACAATACTAGACTGAAGTTGTAGCCACTGCATGCTACACCCAAAAACAAGTCCACCATTATTAAAAGACATCTCAATACTCCTTATGAAATCTTTTGTGGGAGACTTCCAGATATCAATTTCTTTCATGTCTTTGGATGTCACATTTTCATCCACAATCATAAAGATTATTTAGGGAAATTTGATGAAAAAGCTGATGATGGTATTTTCTTGGATAACCACTTATTTCCAAAGCCTTCAGGGTCTTCAATACAAGAAGACAACAAACTAAAGAAACCTACCACATCACATTTGATGAAAGCACTAAAGCTATCAAATTCATAAAACATTCAGTTGATGATATCAACATTGCTGAGTCAGAAAGATATCCTCTAGATGAATATCTTCATCTCTTTGAGCCTTTACAAAGGTATCAAGTTGATAGCAATGATGTTCAGTACATAGAACCCTATGAGAAACCTAAACCTGTTGTCATTGAGGTATATGCTTTAGTTGATCAAAATGATCCAAATGATCAAAATGATCACCCAGTTCAAAATGATGAAATCTTAAATGATAATCAATATGAACACTCAAATCATAACAATGATAATCATATCATTGATAACCTCCCAAACACTAAATATGTTAAGATCACTTAACCTTTATCCTCTCTAACAGAAGATACTTTAGCACCAAATGCATTTTCATCAATACAAATTGAATCTCCCTCATCCATCCCATCTATGGCCTCTTTTGTTCCTCAAAATAGATGGTTTAAAGACAAACATATTGAGCTAGTTAACATAATAGGTAATCCAAGAGCTGGAATGCTTACAAGATCCATGGCTAAGGAACTTAGTGCTGCTTTAGCTCATGAATGTCTATTTATAGATTTTTTTCTCTGAAGAAGAACCTAAAAAGGTTTCTGCAGCACTTAAGTATCTTGGATGGATTGATGCCATGCAAGAGGAACTAAATAAAATTTTCCAGAAACAAAGTCTGGACATTGGTTCCTTCACATTATGGAAAAATCATAATTAGCTCTAAATGGGTATTCAGAAACAAAAGGGATGAAACTGGCATTGTTATCAAAAACAAGACAAGGCTTGTAGCTCAAGGCCATAATTAACAAGAAGGCATAAATTATGATGAAACCTTTGCACCAGTTACAAGACTTAAAGCAATTAGGATCTTTCTTGCCTTTGCCACCTACATGAACTTCACAGTTTATCAAATGGATGTTAAAAGTGCTTTCCTAAATGGAAAACTAAAAGAAGAAGTTTATGTTAAACAACCTTCAGGTTTTGAGAGCAGTGAGTTCCTCAACCATGTTTGCAAATTAGACAAAGCCCTTTATGGACTTAAACAAGCTCCAAGAGCATAGTATGAAACCCTCTTAACCTTTCTTATTGAACACAAGTTTATGAGAGGAAATATAGATAAAAAATTATTTGTCTACAAAACTTAAACTGATGTGATTTGGTTCAAATCTATGTTAATGATATTATTTTTGGGTCAACCAGCACAAAATTAGGCAAATAGTTTGCTAAACTGATGACTCAAAAATATAAAATGAGCATGATGGGTGTCCTCACTTATTTCCTTAGATTTTAGATTAAACAATCTAGAAGAGGCATTTTAATCAACCAAGAAAAATATGTCAAGGATCTGCTAAAGAAGTATGACATAAATGGTTCATCAGTGAAAACTCTAATGGTACCCCCTAATAACTTAGGACCTGATCTCAATGGCAGTGCTATAAATGAGACTCAGTACAGAGGCGTGATTGGATCACTAATGTACCTAACTACAAGTAGACCTAAATTTAATTATCTACTTGTCTCTGTACAAGATATCAAGCAAATCCTAAGGAATCTTACCTTATTGTTGTTAAGAGAATGTTCAGGTACCTAAAAGGTACTCCAAGTCTTGGTCTTTGGTATCTAAAATGTTTAGGTGTTGACCTTAAAGGATATATATACTTTAGTTATAATGGATGCAACATGGACAAGAAATACACTTCAGGTGCTTATCAGTTGCTAGGAAGCAAACTTATGTGCTAGAATGCTAAAAAGTAGCAATCTGTAGCTATGTCTTCAGTTGAAGTTGAATATGTGGCTGCTACTGAATGTTGTGCCAACATATTATGGATGAAAGGTCAACTCACTGACCATGACATCATATATGAAAAGGTGCCCATATTTTGTGATAATGCAAGTGCTATTGCAATTTATAACAATCCAGTTCTGCACTCAAGAACAAAACACATTGATATCAGATATCACTTTATCAGAGATCATATCATGAAAGGGTATATTAAATTACATTTCATTCTCACTCAATACCAACTTGCTAATAGCTTTACCAAGCCTCTAGATGAACCAACTTTAAAAAGATTAATTATTAAACTAGGTAAGTTTAACATTGATGGCTCAAAACCTAAGCCCTCAAATGATTCTTCAGACAAAGAGTGAAGGGGTTCAGCGATGTGTCAAACTGAACAAAACAAGGAACACTCCTTCAGTTCAGTTTATATAGAGTATTTTAAAGTGCGCCAACGATTTAAGGACTTAGTGACCATCCACTTTAAAAACAAAAAAACTCTTCAGTTTTTTGAGTATCTTCTAAGTACGCCAGCGATCTATGGATTTAGTGACCATTTGTTTAAAAGATACTCTTCAGTTTATATCATATGTTTGTAAACTAACAAGTGCGCCAATGATCTATGAATTTAGTGACCATCCGCTTCAGTTTTATGAACATATGATACTTAAAATTTTCCATCAGTTCAACATAACATATCACCAAACCTGAACCTAGTTCAGCTCTTTCAAAACATCAATCAATGGGTCAATTTTAAAAGCTATAGTGATTTTCAAAATTAATATAATCTTCTTTAAGTAGTTTCTTATAAAAGAAGTTACTTAATTTTAATATTATTAAAAAATGTTATCCAAACGTTTGAATGACCTCTCCCTTTCTCTCACCTACTTTTATAGTTGAATAGACGGTTGTTCACTGTTCAAGGTGTTAGACAAAGCATGTTTTCTAACTCCCATTAAATGTAATTTTTAGCACACATGCAAAACAAACCCTAAAACTTTCTCTCAAACCTTTTAACTTCTAAATGGCCATTACCAATTCATTGAGAAGTTTTTAAAAATTCACCAATCATACAACAAATAACCCAATCAAACTAAAATACAAATCACTTTTCTCAAACAAATCTCTCATAAAAAACACACAAAAAATAATCAAACAAATCAAAGCCTTCAAGCCCTAAAACATAACACTGGTAGAATTCTAAAACCCAGAACCAACTCCTCCACCACAACAATCATCCTCACCACCACCATCATCAGGGTCTCTTATTCCTCTTGATCCTGTAAAATAAGTTGATTTTAATCTTAATGAAATCACCCTCAAAACCAACAATGAAGTAGCCTTACTCTACCCTGACCATCCCAAAAAAGATACCTTTATGGTTATCTCAAACTTCATTTCAAAATGTTGTCTCATAGAGGCATTCATAAGACCAGTCACCTAATACAAGGAATATCTTGTTGAATTTTAGTACACTGCCAAAGTTCTTAAAGATTCCTCCAAGGTTTGTGTTAGCCTTAATTTTATATTAAGTCGAACAAGAATGTTATCGGTCTTATTAGTCTTGTTAAGTAATAGGCTAGTCGGGTTTAAAATGGCATGTATATCTTATAAATCCGACGCGTCTTTGAGGGTCCGACGAGTAAGGGATCTATCTACTATCATCAAAGCGCCGAAGGCTAACTGTTGTCTCTAATATCCCGACCCATAGTTAGAAGCCCACATCGCCACTTATGATCAAGGGATAATAAATAGTAACCCTCTAAGAAGATTACTGCTCACACACATGGAGAGGGTGTTGGTTGTATTTGTTTCATTTGTAGCTCACCAAAACTCTTCTAATATAATATTCTTCAAGTTTCCTTTCTCTCTTTTCTTCTTATTAAATTCGGCTTATTAGAGCATATTTGGGTTTGCTTATTCAAGTTGTGTATGGATTCTAAGTGGGATAACATGTGGTATCATACGCCAAGGGGTTTTTAGTGATTTGGTTCTTAGTTTTTTCTTTGTTTCACTTGGTTCGAACACAATACAAAAAGAAGGTTTCATTTTTGTGTGTTCAAAAACCATAAAGCTTGCAACTTTATAGTTTATTTACCTTCATATAGGCTAGAAGTACAAGTCAATCCTTGAAAAAACATCAAAAGATTGATCTTTTTAAGGTTTTTGGTTCGAGAAAATAGTTTTTGTACTTGAATCTTGATTTCAAAATTTTCGTCTCAAAAACGTTAAAGTTTGGATTTTTAAGGTCCTCCTAGCTTTAATATACTTAGTTCTGCAAGAAAAATTAGGTAAAAACATCAAAAAATGAGTCTTTTTATGATCTTTATGTTTTGAGTTTCGTAGCACTTTGGGCGATTTATACGTTAACACAGGCGATTTATACATACTCATTACAACAAGCGATCGATACAACTTTGTTAACACAGGCTATTTACACATTTGGTTTTAACACATGCGATTTATACACGTTGGTTTTAACCCAGGCGTATACATGTTGGTTTTAACACTGGCGATTTATACACGTGGTTTTAACACAGGCGATTTATACACGTGGTTTTAACACAGGCGATTTATACATTTGGTGTTAACACAAGTGATTTATACGTATGTATTTACATAGGCGATTTATACATGTGTTTTAACACAGGCGATCTATACATGTGTTTTAACACAGGTGATCTATACGTGTGTATTTACACAGGT
>BQNB010123238.1:0-10559 GCA_026074375.1 Tanacetum coccineum
AATGTATATTAGACCGACAAAAAAGAGCTCCTAAATAAAAGTCACTACAGCAGGTATTCGTCTTCTTAACTCTTAAGCAAGATCTTTAAAAAATGATCGGTCTGCATACCAAAAAAAATGCGCAAGGTCAAGTTTCTCGTTAATTGAAACCTTTTGATTAGGGCATGGGACGAAACCGTTAATAAGCTCAAGATGAGTCTATCTTCTTGGAAGCTCAAAACTCTTTCTATTGGAGGTCGTCTTACTCTTCTCAAGTCGGTTCTCGGATCCACCCCTATTTATAATATGTTTCTCTTTAAGGTCCCTAAGGCGGTTCTCAAATTCATGGAATCTATTCGGCGGATTTTTTTCAATGGTATTCGTGATGACGAGAAAAAGATTGCTTGGGTTAGCTGGTCTAAGGTTCTTGCGTCCAAAAGTAATGGAGGTCTTGGAGTCTCCAGTTTTTATGCTCTAAATAGAGGCCTTCTTTTTAAGTGGATTTGGCGCTTTCTGTCTCACGATCAATCGTTGTGGGCCCAGGTCATTCATGCTTTACACGGCTCCAACACAAGTACTCTTTCTGCCTCCTATTCTTCGCTGTGGAGTTCTATTATTAAAGAATGTAACGCCCTTAAATCTCAAGGTTTGGACCTAATCTCTCATTGTAAAATTAGAGTTGGTAACGGTATGTCTACAAGTTTCTGGCATGATCAATGGTTAGGTGATTCTTGTCTTCGGTTAAGCTATCCTCGTCTATTTGCTCTCGAAAATAATAAGGTTTGTTCGGTGGCCGCTAAGATGAGCGCTCCTTTTGTTTCGTCTCTCCGTCGTGACGTAAGAGGTGGGGAAGAATCTGCACAGCTTTCTCGGATTTCTGATCTTCTCGATACAGTGGTGCTTTCTAACATGGGGGATCGTCGGTTCTGGGACCTTAATGGTGACGGGTGTTTTCGTGTAAAAGATGTTCGTAGGTTGCTTGACGATATGCTCTTGCCTAAATCTGATGTTCCGTCTAGATGGGTCAAGCAGATCCCCATCAAGGTTAATGTTTTGGCGTGGAAGATCTCTATGGATCGTCTTCCTACTCGGGTTAATTTGCATCGGCGTGGAGTTCAGGTTTCCCCTATTTCTTGTCCTATTTGTTGTGAGGCCCTCGAGAATCTCGATCATTTGCTGTTTTGTTGCGACTTGGCAAAAGATATTGCTCGGTCTATTTGTAATTGGTGGGGCTTGGTTTGGAACCCTGTTGATTCGTATCGATCTTGGTTATCTTGGTTTAATTTGGTTCAGCTTCAATCAAGTTCAAAACAAGTGCTGGAAGGAGTGTTTTACACTTCCTGGTGGAGTATCTGGTCATATAGAAACCATCTCCTCTTCTCTGATTCAAATCTTCGAAAAGATGGTATTTTTGAAGACATAGTTAGGCGTTCTTTTTCTTGGTATATTGCTAGGGGTAAAAACTCTATTAGTTGGGATAGTTGGATTCAACACCCTTTTTTAATTTCTTTGTAATTCTAGCTCCTTGCTAGTTTTCTTTTAATAAAGTTGCCGTTCAAAAAAAAAAAAAAAAAAGTTATGTCTAATCCTTGTATCATTTGATGTAGAGTATCTCTTGCTAATTAATAAATTCACCTTTAACCAAAAATTTGATTTTTCATTTGGAAGAAATGTGGAGGTTTGAGGTTAGAAAAAACTAAAGAAAACGTCACAAATATGTTTTGCGGTTTTCTTTGATATGAACTTTTTGTCTCGTGGAAAGTTAGTTGACAACAAAACTAATTTTAACGGGAGTTTTATTTCAATTGTTATGTATAAAATTTTACTGAAACGCATGAGTGTTTTATTACTCGAACTTATATGCATAAGTTTATAGCTGCTAACACTAATCAGGTTCGTACAATCTGCTCCGAGATCAATATGCGGAAGATAATTGTGAGTTTTTGTTCTAGTATTCTTCTTTACTTATCTCATTGGAAAGTAGTTTTGTAAATGATCCGATGAGATAGAAATATTTCAAAAGAGGAATTTATTTGCACACTTGCAGAATTGATTGGAACATTTTATCAGTGCATTAAAAACTAGTACATTATTGACATTTTGTTTCAACTGTTTGTACATTAGAGTGTGCAAATAATCTTTATGAGTGTGGCCAAATATTTATGTCCCACAATAACGGCACACGGCGGTGGGTCGTTTGGTGTCTTGTAGGTCAGCCCTTATTGTGACAGTGCTATTTTTTTTGGTCATCTCTCCAATTTTGTGAATTGGTCACAGGGACAATCGAAACATATGCATATGTTGTGTGTGTGTTTTGCGTATGAGTTATTAATTAATATATATATATATATATTTGTGGGGTATGTTTTTTGTAGTATAGGTCGTTTTACTGTGACTAAAAGGTCGCATGTAAGTTGCCGGAGAGAGAAAGCTGATGTGGCAGAAAAGTATAGATCGTCTTGTATCCCTTACTCGAGGTAGCCTTAGCTTTCAAAAGGGAGGGAGATATTAATGAGGAGGTTATTTCTTATTTTAGAGTATTTCAAACTTCGTCCTTTGGTTTATAACAAGTATCAAATTTCGTCTGTTTTTCAAAGTTAAAGTACAACATGCCCCCTTTGGTTGTCGATTCTTACATTTTTCGTCATTGGGTATAACTTGCGTTAATTAAATTATGTTTAAAGTTACACGTTAGCCCTTTTGGCCAACGACTTTTTGCAACGTCTATCCTTTATACTAACGGCTGTTTATAATTTAAAATTTTTATATACTTTTTATACGTTTTTTATATTTTTTGTACGTTTTTATATGTTTTTATACGTTTATATACTTTTTTATACGTTTTATATAATCTTTTATACGTTTTATATACTTTTTATATGTTTTATTTTTTTATACGTTTATATATATATTTTTTAAAACGTTTTATATATTCTTTTATACGTTTTTATATACATGTTTATACGTTTTTATATGTTTATATATACTTTTTTATACGTTTTATATAATTTTTAAACATTTTTATATATTTTTTAAAAACACACACACACAAAACAACACACTCTCACACACAACACACCACACACAACACACAACACTATATATATTTATATATATTTATAATATATATATATATATTTTTATATATTATTATATATATACTTTTATATACTTTTTATATACCTTTTATACGTTCTTATATACATTTTTATTTTATATACTTTTTTATATGTTTTTATGGTTTTTAGATAAATAGGTTACCCAACTTTTCAACTTTATTCGTCTAAGTTACCAAACTTTTTTTTTGCAAACGGGGTATTGGACTATCGTTAACGGGCAAATTAAGGACCAAAATATTTTTAACCTTTGATACCCGGTTGCCTGCCACGCTAGCAGCTGCTATTTATTTTTCATATTTTAAAAATAAATTTTTTATAAAGAGTTATTATATCAATAAGTTAATGAACCTTGCGAATTTGTTCAAGTAAGTTACTAAAGTTTTTTTGTTCAATTAGGTTACCCTTTTATTAGTGTCACGTCATAAATTAAAAATGTGACATAGATAATTAAAAATGTAAACGTACAAAATTAAAACCTAAACATTGATAAACTATTAACTATATCCTTGTGGAAAACCTTAACTAAGTTTCTCAATGTTAATGTTAAGATAATAGGCTGATGGTTCATGGAAAAAAACAGAAATGTTATAAAGTATCCAAACAGCTCCAAAAGTGATAGATTTTTCATAACCCCCGTTTGTAAGGACATTGTGATGAATTGAACCGGAAGGATCTTTGAGTGTTACTGTTAGCTCACCCAGCGTATTCGGCGTATAAGACTTGATTGATGCTACAACCTTTTCAAGTTTCTCATTCTTGCAAAAGGTTTTTGATATCGCTAAAACAACCACTTGCGATACCCCCCATCAACATTTAGATCTGAACCACGCTAAGCAATGGGCCACACATAAAATGATCATCCTCACTTGCATACTCAATTATTTTCATAACATACTCCTGCGTCGGCATTACACACTCATGGTCACCTCCCCTAATCTATGTTGTTTTACGAAGCTTCGCCGCTTGAAGAATACCCACAGGACCGACTATTATCCTAACCGCATTTTCATCACCAAATGAATGAATGAGAGACGTAACACGATTCATATTTGGTTGTGATGAAGAATTGCCAACAATATGTTATTTTAGAGCTACGAATGGTGAGTTGTTGTGTCGTTTTGTGTTTCGATGAGTGTTTTGCTGAGATATTTTGTTAATTAAAATGGTATTGTTGAGAGTATAAATGTGAAGTTGTGTTTAGAAATATTGAAGGTAAGAAGTATTTATAGGTAAAAAAATATGGTTGTGACAAGTATATATAAACGTATAAAAAAGTATAAAATATATATATATATATATATATATATATATATATATATATAAACGTATAAAAAATAAAGTATGTAAAATGTATATAAAAGTAGAGTTGCGATCTTGTGAAAAGGGAAGAGAATTTAAAAAGTATAAAAAGTATTTCTATTTGTTTGATCTCCTTTAAAACAGTCATACGATCAAGACCACAATCCTCCTTTCTTAAGTTGATAGGGGGTAGTTTGGTCTTTTGATCTGTTTTTTAGTTTCAATATCGAACTTCAAATTGTTATAACTTACAAACGACAAACTTTTACGAAAAATCGATTTCACCATAATTTTCAGAATTTAATTGTTTTTAATTTGGTATGCATTTTGATATATAAATCAAAACTTTTAAAAAAGATAAATGGGTATTGATTTTTTTGAAATTTTCGGCTCTAATTTTTCTAGCTTAAAGATTGAATTGCACAAAACTTAAAACACGAAAGTTATACCTTTTTTGCCATTCTTTACCCAGAATTTTGAATAACTCAAATCCGATATGATATGAGTGAGATATCGCCCGTTAAAGATAATGTTTTAGTCATATTTGTTGCACACTTGTTTCACACAAGGTGTTCGATTAAATGTCTAGCTTAGATTTTTAGTGTTAAAATTGAGTTAAATGCACTAATTTTTGTACAACAACGCACCATTAATCACTTTATTAATGTATGATTCAAAAAGTAATGTTTTTTAACGTGCTAATTTTGTATAAAATGTACACATTGCGTTTTATTGCGTTTTTAACCCTAAAATTGACCAATATTAAATTCAAATTAGAAAATTTGTATAGCATAAAAGTTATAGATTTTATGTCAATTTTTTACTTAGGTTTTTTAATAACTTAAATCCGATGTCATATTAGTGAGATATCACACGTTAAAGATGACGTATTAGTCGTATTTGATGATGAAAAACATGATTTCTGAACAACATAGATTATGATGAACAATGATGACATAATTTAAGACGATGAAACACACTATATTATGACAAATACAAATTGATGAAGCAGAGCACTAACTGATTAACGAAATGACTTTTTTATTGATGAACATCTCTTAAATTGATGACAACATTTTTTTTTTCTTAATATTGATAAACAACATTTTTTATGACCAACATGTAGATAGATATTGTCTTGTTTATCAGTTAGTCTTGTTCATCAGTAGTTCGTCTTGTTCATCAGTTAGTGTTGTTCATCATTCAGTGTTGTTCATCAGTTCATCAAACAAGACTGATGAACAAGACCAACTAGTTAACACTTATGAACAACACATGGTAATGACTGTTTGTCTGGTGTCATGATATTTATTTTGTTCCATCAATCATCAACAAAAAAACCGATGAACCATGAAGCAACACTAACTGAGAACACTTTGAATAACATGTAATTTATCTTGTTCATCAGTTAGCTGGTTTCATTAGTTTCATCACAAGCATTGATGAATTGATGACATACCTCATTATAACGCTCATCATTGTTTGATCACATTCAAATGTCAGTAGTCATATTTCTTCATCATTAAATAATGAAACAAAACTCATCCTTTATAATGTGATATCTCACGCATATGACATCATTTAAGGTGATTCATAACCTAGTAAAGTTGAACCAAAATCTAAAACATTTTTTGTTTTCAATGATTCCAATTCGCTAATATTGTCAAATTTATGAGGTTAAAACACTATGCGTCATTTTGTAAACAAAATTAACAATAAAAACAACTAGACACTTTTTGAATCTTATATAATAAAATGATCAATGGATGATTTTTGTACTAAAATTTTTAACAATTAAAAAACACACTCCACCAGTTCAACACCACCTTGTCAGCAGACAAAGTGTGCCAACAAAGAAGTTACTAAAACGTAATCTTTAACGTGCGATATCTCATTTATATCATATCGATACTGAAGTGATTCAAAGCATTCCCTAGGTAAATAATGGAATACAACTTTCGCGTTTTAAAATTTTCATGATTCGACAGTTTTGAATGTCAAAAATAAGGTCGAAAATGCCAAAAACATCAAGAAAATCAAGACTCATTGAATATGTAAAAAATAAAGTTTTGAAATATTTAACAAGATTTACACCAAACTAAAGAGGATTAAATTTTAAAAATTATGGTGAAATAAGTTTTTTTTTAAGTTTGTCATTTAAGAGTTATGCGCGTCTGAAGTTTGAGGGTGAATAGAAAAAAACGTGTCAAATTACCATTATATCCCTTTGACTGAAAATAATAAAAAAGGAAATTGTGACCAGATATAATCCAACAGTGGGAAACACTTTTTAAAATTACTTCACTTTTTAAAGGAACCCGTACCTAAAAAAGTATATAAAAGTTTTAGATTATAAACAATTAGTATAAAGGATAGACACTACAAAAGGTCGTTGGCTAAAAGGGCTAACGTGTAGTTTTAAAAGGAATTTAATTAACACCGGTTACACCCAAGAACGAAAAATGCAAGAATCGACAACCACAAGGACGCCTGATGTACTTACTTTAAAAACGGGACGAAAGGTGATACTGTGTATAAAGCACAAGGACGAAGTTTGAATTTTACTCCTCTTTTTGTATATGCATCTGAAATTTGCGATTAAATTTTTTGTCACCTCTATCGTTTCAATTTTATTTCTTTGACCTTAACTCTATTAATACATACAACCATGGAACCAATTTTACTATTCATAACACTAAAATACTGATATGTACAATTTTAGGATCAATTCTACTATTCATAACACTAAAGTAAATACTAATATATACAGCAGGTTGCGGCAGCAACGGATAACAGTATTAGTAGTTAAACACCCACTTAATATACCAATAATACAAATAAGTACTAAAACTAAATTAGGGGTGTTCAAAATTCGGGTAATATTCATAGGAACCAAAAACATAAATCGAACCGAACAAGAAAAAATCGAACCGAATTTGTCAAAATCGATCCGAACCGAATTAAATTTTTGGTCTTCGATTTTCATATTGTTTTAGCAATCTAAAACGAAAACTAAATCGATTCGGTTAAAGTATAGTTTAAATTCGGTTCGGATCGATTTTCAATTTTACCTAAATTATGTTTTTAACCGAATAACCTGGTAACCGAACCGATTAACACCCCAAAACTCAATCTTAAGTTAATTAAGCTTCAAATTTTAACCCAAAGACAATAAGATATTACAAAATATCTCATTTAGTTTAATAGTAATGCAAATTAGCCTTAAACACATTAAACTATATACTTTAACACCATCAATATTTAACAATAGGCACATAAATATACTAAGAGGGCTGGGCACCCTCGTGTCGTTGGGCTGGTGCCATAGCCAAAAAGTGCTATCACGTCAGCAAAAACCCCTATGGCACCATAATTTCTTTGGCACCACATTTTGTGTCGTACTCCTTGGCACCAGAAAATGTGGTGCCGTTGGACAATCTTTTTTTCATGTACATAAAATAAAACATACACAATATAACTAAAATAAACTTCATTAAAATTAAAACACATTACATTAATAAAAAAAGACATTACATAGAAATAAAAAAATACGAAAAAAACGTAAACATAAAAATACATAAAGTTAACTAGTTTTGTGGTGGATATAACGCCCGGAATCATACTTTTTGGGCGTTGATGATAGCCGCGTTGACCGGATCCATCCCGCATGTGTCGATTTGTAGCACTCGCAAGTCCTCGGAAATCTTTTGAGAATTGTATTAATTAACTCTCGCGTTTGCCTCTCGCTCGATAACCTCCATCTTTGCCTTGCGGTCTAACTCGTATTATTGTTGCATCTTTTCTTGAAACATTGTCGGGTTTGAACGGGAACTAGCGGTCGAGTTTGACGAACGTTGACTCTTAGCAATTCATTGTGCCCCGGGTGGCCGCGGCAACGTGTCTTCTCCAAAATGCTCGGGTTCCTCGTTGGTAACCCAAAGACGATTTCGTCTTGCCAATGTCGATTCGGGATTTTTTCACTTGTGCGTGTCTTTCGAAAATAGTCAAGCGCTCTTGTGCTTAAATTCCGAACCCGTGTGTGTTTTAAACAATATTTGTACGCTCGTCAACCAATCTTCATCGTTCTCCCCACTCATAACAAGCGTTTCTTGCACTAACGAATTAAACTTTTGAACATCTCGATTCATTGGAGTCCACGAGCCTGGATTGTTGGCCGGATTCGAAGACGAGCCGAAATTTGGTTTTGTGAGTCGTTTAGCATACCGGTAATCCATGGTTGGTTGGGATTTATTTTGTTGAGAAAAAAATTAGAGATGTAGAAAATAGTATGTTATAAAATATATTGGAAGTGTGTATGAAGTATGAAATAATAAAAGAGGTATTTATAGGATTTTTAAGGGGTAAAAAATTGAATTTTTAAGGTATTTAATGAAAAAAACGCTCCCGTACCGTTTTATAACGGTCAGATTTAAAAAAAAAATAAAAAACTCAATCACGTGGGCTGGTAACCATAGCGTAAGAGGCCATGACACCAGACTCGGTATCGTGCGCTAAAGAAGGGGGAAGGCTAATACGCTTGGCGCCAAAGCTACCGGCCAGCGTACATGGCCCTCTAATAATACAAAACATTGAGCTTTGAGTTGCCCGCTTAACTTTAATATTATAAAAAACTAGCCATCACACACTTAAAACTAAATATTTTTAGAGCAATGCTAGATCCACTCCTAACTCACATAAAAACTTCCACATGCACATGTGGCATGTAATTTGGACCAATCACATTCTATCAAATTTTTTTTTTTTTTCACTACCTATATTTGTTTGACACATATAAGTGTGAAATTTGTATGTGTAAAATGGGTGTGAATCTAGCACTTCTCATATTTTTAATTGATTTACAATTTTTCTCATTGAGCTTTAAATCGCCCACTTAACTTTAATCGAATAAAAAATTTATCTGTTACATTCATAGGGCCCTATGAAACTTTTTATTAAATAACATATTATCTTCTTAAAAGCTTATTTCGTAGCTACAAACTAGTTGTTTTTTACCGGCTGCAATGCACGCAACACAAAATCTCGTTCTTCCCTTCTTGTAAAAAAGTTCAACATCCAGTAATATAAAAACATAAAATGATGGCTAGCTAAAAAGGTTTTGGATTTTACATCTATAAAACAAAGTTAGTATGCGCGTTCCCTTTTTTATAAGAAAGAATTGCATATATATCCCTCCTAAACCATAAAATTGCATATATATCCGATTTAAAATCATAATTACATATATATCATTTCTAAACATTAAAATTGTCATATATATTCAAATAAATATAAATAAATTATATATAAATTAAACACTAAAAGTATTATTCTTATAATTTTATAAGTGATTGTCTATTTTCCCCTTTTCTTTCTTATATGACTCTGTCATTCACTATTTCATTTCATGACACACCTGTAAACCACCAAATTAAATTCGATTTCATCTTTTGAACATCAAGTACTATTTTTGTAATTGGTGAGGGTAGCTTAATTTATTAAGAATTACAGTATATTGGAAGAACTTACAACAAACAACAAAGTTTTTTATTTTCTTTCTTCTTTATTAAATTTGATTTATCTTTGGTTAATTTAATTGTTAACTTATTTTCGTTCATCTCCGACACCGACATCACCTATTTTTTATATCTTGTCTCTAGTGGGTGGGATAAAGAAATTTGTCTGCAAATCCTGGTGCCGTAAATGGTGTTTTGTTTCACAGGTTGTAAGTGGAGTGGTTATGTTGTATTGCAGAAGACAAATCTAAGGGTATAATGGTCAAATCCGAGTTGAATTAGTAATTAACATGTAATTTAATGTTTAATATACGAATAATTTAATTATTTGGATATATATGACAATTTTAGTGTTTAGAAAGGATATATATGTAATTATGATTTTAGATCGGATATATATGCAATTTTGAGGTTTAGGATCCTTTTTATAAAGTCATTTTATACTTTCATTTCATTATCAATCATAAAGAGGCGTTATTGTGGTGTACATCTTAAAGTAAAAAATAATAGGTACACTTGTGGACCATTAGATTAAGCTAGATAAATCAAAATCAAATTAAATTAGGGAAAATGCTAGAACCACAAAGGGATTTATACAAAAAAAATTACAAAATGACTTGTCATGAAGCTAGTGACATTGTTAACATAC
>BQNB010123239.1:0-20134 GCA_026074375.1 Tanacetum coccineum
TGTCTAGTGTTGGTGACCTGAGGGTCTTGGTTTATAACTTTATATAATAAAGACTAATATCTAAGGTCTTGACCAATCAGAAAGATATGTAGGCGTGGAACACTTGCATGCTTTGACAGTTTCACCAAAGAATTATAAATAAGTGTTGCCTTATATGGTTTTATAGCTTACTGTACTTTTTTTTAACATACAATTAGTCCAATCTTCCAGAACTAATCACCACATAAATGGGATATAAGTTACATTTTGTTGATAAGCTTATGCCAAACTCCACGTCTTCTACATTATGTGATGATCAGCTTTCAGATCATGTAACAACAGAATGTAAATGTAAGAACATGGTTCATATAGTTGCCACAATGGTGCTTTATTTTCTGTTTTGGACAGCCAACTTGCCTCAACCCAATAGCAACCCGACAACCCAACCCGACCCGTTTTGACCCGAAACCTGATAACCCGATATTTTATAGGGTCGGGTTAGGGTCAATATTCGGGACACCAAAACCCGAATCAACCCGACAACCCGACCCGATAACACCCCTACTTGATAGCATAACTTGTATCCCTCCAAAATATTTATGAGCAACTATTATGCAGTAAGTAAAAGATAAAATGATACTCTCTTCATCTCATATTAAATGTTTACTTTAATTTTTTAAAGTTTTTGTTTTTAAATTTGACAATAAATATTTTTGTTTATGTTATTTAATATTTTATGCAAAATATATAAATGAATTAAGTATTAAATTTATTTTTTAATTGATATAATTTTTATAAAGTACTACATGACACAAACAAAAATATTTAAAATAAAAGTTGAAACAGAAACTTAAAATATCAAACTGAACTTTAATATAAAACGGAGTTAGTAGTTGTCAACAAATAGGATATTAGTGTCATATAAATAAAGCAAAAAATTAAGGAGTTTTGAATTGCTTAGGCTAGTCATTATGGGTCGGTCGACCGACTCGGTCGCCGTCGGTCGACACCGTAGCGACTAGTCGGTCTCCTCGTCGGTCGCCGGAGACCGAATTCAATTTCTGTCGCAGGGACGACCGTTGGTCGTGTAACATAAATCACAAAATGCCTGCCAAATGTGTTTTCAAATAAAAAAAAACATTTTTAATTTTTAAAATTTAAATAATTTAACCCTATAAATACCTAACCCATTACACCATTTTATACACACTTTCAACCTACTTATTCTTATACTTCTCATTTTTAAAACACACAATGGCTTCCTCTTCAAATCGTCGTGGAGCTGCCCAGACGACTCTACCATGGACAACAGCGGAAGAAATAACGTTGTGTACAGCTTGGTGCAACGCGATGGACACGTACGTGACGAGAGACAGACAATTTAGTAAAGGGTTTTGGGAGGAAGTTTATGCTAACTTTAAGAAAGATATGGGAGGAACTATTCGAGGATACGATGCCATCGTCTCGAAATGGAAAAATTCGATTCGTTCAAAAGTTGCTTGTTTTAGTGTCGTTTACGATAGTGTCCGACGGATGGACAAGAACAGGTATTCTGACCTCGTTTTGTTTCAAAATGCGTTAGCCGGATTTCAAACGGGGTACAGACAACCTTTCACAATGGAGGCGTGCTGGAGAATTTTGAAAAATCATCCAGCTTGGTCAGAAGTTGAAGTGCCAACATACCAACGACGTAATAATTAAGTTTAGATTAATGTAATGTTTTTTATGTATTTGAATAATTATGTATTGTTTTTTAATGTAATGTTTTTTTTATGTATATGAATAATTATGTATTGTTTTTTTTATGTATTTGAATAAGCTCATGATGAGTTATTCAGGATGAAATTTGATTCAGAATACGAAACAAATTAATTTAGCAACTAGTCGTTTTTAATAATCTAGGAACTATTATGTAATGTTTTTTATTTATGTAATGTTTTTATTTATTAATGAAATTTAAATTTGATGTTAAAAAAAATAAAAAAAATGAAGGTCACCTCATAGTGGCAAAAAATCGTCTATAGGTTGCCGGAGAGAAAGCTGATGTGGCGTCGAAAAGTACAGGTCGAGACCGATATGACAGTGCACAGCCTTAAAAACATCATTACAATGTTTGACCACAGCCCCATTCCAATGTATGATCACCACCACCATCGTTTACTTTTTGGTCCCACATAATTTTCTATCTACCATCAACATCTTTCTTAACTGCACGATAATTGTGGGCTAATGATTTGCACACTCATATTTTTTATTCATACACTCCATTTCATGCTTTAATTAGTTGTACATTTATTGAATAATGCTTTGTCAGTTTGTACATTTGAGTGTATGAATAAAAAATAAGAGTGTGCCAATCAACTCCCATAATTGTGTGATCACCTAAAAGTTGCCATCTCGCATGTGATAAATAAGTGCATAAACCGAATAGCATCAACAAAATCACGTTTTGTTAAGAGGAATGCTACATCCATATAAGTTTTACAAAAGAAAATCCACAAAATGATGTGTAAGTTGATTTGTGGATGCATATATATGAAAAGAATAAAAAGGATGTAGCAATTCTCTTTAACAAAAGAGAATTGGTACATCCACATAAGATTTACAAAGACAAATCCACACAATGATGTGTCATGAAAACTATTGGTAGTATCTCTCATCCTTTTTATTCTTTTCATATATATGCATCCACAAATCAACTTACACATCATTTTGTGGATTTTCTTTTGTAAAACTTATGTGGATGTAGCATTCCTCTTTGTTAAAAGGGTAGGTTATTAATGCATCTTAAAATGATAGTAATACTCTTCTTATTTTTTTTTATTTTTTTAGAGGCAAATGACGCAAAAGGTACTCAACTTAAGAGTTATTTCCAATTAAGGTATCGCGTTTTTTTCTTGCATAAAAAGGCACCCAACTTATTTTTTTTGCTAATTTGGGTATTTTCGTTAAATATTTAACGATCATCCGTTAAGTTTTACATTTCAAGTCCACCGACCGCTATATCCAGGTTCATACTATATTTATTATTGAAGAGCATATCTACTACCTACATGTCCAACAATCCCAACACGTTTTCCCCCTAACTGAACAATGAAGTTGGTCATTAATTAGTGTAGTTTAATAACCTGATAAACATATTGTTTATGTCAAATTTCTTGTTACATTTGAAAAATTAGTACTGTTGCATGATATAAAGACCAGTTTCCTTTGATATGAAGAAAACTAGGTCAGACAGGAAGAAAAGGTAACTCTCAAAAACGTCACATTTATCTATATGCCATTCAAAAACTTTCAAAAATGTCACATATCTAGTATATCCTCACATCCAGTGTTCTAAAAGGCGCGCTTTGGCGCCGTAAAGGCGTCGCCAAGGCGTGAGGCGTAGCCTCGCCGTTACGAAATGGACCTTGGCGTTGGCTCTGGGCGTAGCGTGGGTCAAGGCGTGAAATGGCGGGCAAAAGCGCGCTATATTGCAAGGCGTGGCGCCATTTTTAGAAGCACTTTGAAAATTTTTGGGCTATTTTGTATTTGGGCTATTTTGCTTTTGGGCCTAGTAATATTTGTTCTAAATCAATTTTGACTACTAATTACTAACTGAGTGTATGACGTCTACGAGTCTATGATCTACAACCACTCGTATATGTTATAACAATTAATTACAGTACTTAATTAGTATTTACTATTTAGCCATTTAGCTAATAAGGTTTTTAGTCAAAAACAATAAGGAACCACGAGATATATGATATAACCTGCAACTTGGAACTACGACACTACCGCTTCCCTCGTCCCTCGTACACCGTCCACCATCCAACCATCACCATCCATCGGTAAGTATTTAATAGTTCGTATGGAAATTGATTAATTCTTTATATCATTTTGTTTTTTTTCACTTTATTTCTTATGCATATCACCTTTTGTAAACTCTTATGCATAGCACCTTTTGTAAACTTGATATGTATATGAAATATGATATTATTACATAACTTTATAAATATTTTTTTGCCGCTTTAGTCACGCCTTGACAAACGTCATGGCTTCGCAAAGGCTTGAGGCGTGATCATGCCGCCACGCCACGCCTCACGCTATTTATAACCTTGCTCACATCAGACTCATTATCATATCATCACCAAAAAACCAAACATGTTAAATATCCTCAGTCTACAATTGGTGAGAGATGAAAATCATGAAAATTAATCTAAGCAAAATCAGGTGATTGTAATTCGCTGAGTTTACCATTAACGACTTGGTGGCGATGATGATTGGTGGTTGTGGTAGTGGTCGGTGTACTTGAAATGTAAAACTTAACGGATGATCGTTAAATATTTAACGAAAATACCCAAATATGTCAAAAAAAATAAGTTGAGTGCCTTTTTATGCAAAAAAAGTATGATGCCTTGATTGGAAAAGCAAAAATGCCTTGATTCTAATTTTTGTTTTTGTTATAAAACTGTAAAACGAAAAATACGTAAAGAGAAATATAAAGTTTGACAAGTCAAAAGTATTAAATTGACAAAAAATATGGAACCTAACTAAATAAAAAACTGTGTTGACCGTATATAGAGAGACAAAAGAAAGATAAAGGTTGTAGAAAGTATAAATGACCCAGCGGTAAGGGCTTAACCTTTAGGATGAGAAGTGCCTAGAGGTCTTAGGTTCGAACCATGGGGAAAAATAAATCTCCCATTGGCCACGGAGGTTCACCTGCCTTGACTCCGGGCCATCAAAAAAGATAGTCGGCCCTAGGAATAATCGGCTTGCAATATCAAGTCGGACATCCGGGTAAAAAAAACCTTTGTTAAAATGCACGATGCAAATTAGGGACGTGACAGTTGACTTTATCAACAATCATATATGTTATATTTTCTTCTCTTTGATGGCCTCTGGATTATCGAGTATGTATTTGATCATGCTGCCCACTATCATAGTCGGTCTCGATCTGTACTTTTAGGTGTCACATTAGCTTTTTTTCTTCGACGATCTACAAGCGACCTTTTGGCACTATAAGACGACCTTCATTTTTTTTTTCATTTTCAGTTTTTTTAACTTCAAATTTAAATTTCATTAATAATAAAAAAACATTACATAAATAATAAAAAACATTATATTATAATAAATAAAAACCACTGCCACTTTCAGGAATTGTATCTTTACGGAAAACCTCAACCACATTTCTTATTGTAATGTTAAGGTAATGCTTTGATAGTTTAAGAGTAAAAACAGAGACATTAGCTAGTATCATAGCAGCTCCCACAGTAATATCCTTTCCATAACCACCCTCATCAATGACTTTGTGACTTATTGTTCCAGGTATTGTACATGAGAGATTTTTCATAGTCACCGTTAGATCGCCAAGCACATTTGGAGAACAAGACTTGACTATTGCAAAAATTTGGTCAAGTTTCCCATTTTTCAGAAAGTTTTTGATGTCTCTTAAACATCCAGTGCCACCAAATGCATTCACATAATTAGTGGCGCTAACCCACGACCCACTCTTAAAATCATCATCCTCACCCACATCCTCAACAACTTTCTACATATATTCTTGTGTCGACATTAAAGCCCCATCTGAATCAAGAATAAAAACCTTTTCTTTAAGCAGCTTGGCTTGCTGAACAATACCCGCATGACCGGGTATTATCCTAACTGGATTTGGGGTTGGGGGAGATGGTTCAACACGTGTGCTACTATAGGAATGCAGAACGGGTGTTAAATGAAGATCGGAATCATCTATATCAAGACCGATATCCCATGGATCATTTTCGTTATTGAAATTGGAATCCATTTGAGAGATTTGGATAAGAAGTCGTGTGAGAAAATGAGGAGACGGTGAAGGGTATTTATAACGAAAAAGTAGCCGTTGAAATTTAAAATTTGAAAATATAAAGACTACATTACATAATAACAATACTTTATTTAAAACATTACATTTAAAACAACAAAATTAAAATAGTTCATAGATGATTAATCTGACTCGTAATCTGAATCATATCTCACCACCCCAAATTCCAAAAAGAATTCCTCATCATCAGCTTGTTTTTGCCTAATTTTCTCCCCTCGTGCTTTTTCATCCATTGATGCTTCTTCTAATGTTTCTCTTAAGGCTTCTTCATCTAGATGTAGTTGATGTAGCTCTTTCTCAGTAAGATGTAAATCACATATCTCATGTGTCTGTGATGACGAACCACCTATATGGGTTTGTGAGCGGTAGTTGTATTTTTTCAGTAGCCAAACTAATTTGGCATTCATTTGTTTTTCTATTTTTGCCGCCTTTCCATACATAGAAAGATTCAGCTCGTAATCTTTATCAGATCCTTCTTTTAAGAAAGTGTCGATCAAAGCACGACTCTCTTGTGGAATATCATTACATTTCTCGTATGCTTTTCTAAGATCTTCTTTAGCTGTGCATGCATTATCAAATTGCAAGGCTAAATCCAGAATCGCTTTCTGACGAACCATATCTTCGTCAATTTGTTTTTGAACCAAAACTTGGATTTCATCATCGCTATGTGGAACCGAACAAGCCATTTAGAAAAGTGGATGAAAGTGTATATAATTGTGTATAAAATGGTAAAATAAGTGGGTATTTATAGTGTTAAAGGGTTTGAATTTTAAAAGGTAAAAAGATTTTTTTTATATTAAACGAATAATAAGATTTTGGGGGAGAATATGTTGCACACGACAACGGTCGCAAGGGCGATGGAATTGTGAATTTGTCTCCGGCGACCGACACCGCGACCGAGGTGCCACTATGGCGGCGACCGACCGAGCCATAGTGGGCAGCCTTAGAAAGGTCTTTTTTCAGCTGATGACTGCTAATTTAATAGAGATATAAAATCCAACTATTTATTTTCACGATATATCATTTTTCATGAAAAGTACATGCCTGTTTATATTATAGCATGAGGTATATTTTGAAACTCTTGAAATTTTAAAGCCATGGGCAGTAGCTCAGTCTTCACGACACGTAAATGCGGTACACATTTAACTCAAAATAGTAATATGCGTATCATACATACTTGTTAATATTAAATTAATTATATGGCTTATTATGTAGTTAATCTTGCTTAACCTACAAATTTTAGCTACGTACTTTACAACTCCTCTAATTCCTTTGACCGCGTCCTAGTGTATACTATTTGACCGAGTTTTCCATTGACTGTATTGATTGTGCATTTTGTGGTCAACAAGGTAAATAACCCGCGCGTTGCAGCGGGCGTTATGTTTTGCTCCTAGTAGGTTTCCTAAGAAATGTGGGAAACGTTACATACGTTGTCGGGTGATAAGCCCACATTTATAACAATACATTGCAAAAAACTAAATTGAACTATTGTTATGTCCTTTGTACACTCGATCTGTCACGGCAATAAGCCCATATTTAGCTTGAATTTGAAGGTAAATATATAGTAATATAATAGTAAAATGTAACTGCCATTGCAAGACAGATTATGAAAACTAATTCAAACATAAAAAAATCGAATTGTTGCAAAATCAAATATAACGAAGTCAAACTAATTCAAATGTGTGCTGGTTATGTAGTATTGTAGTTTCCAGGTTTAATTGATAGAATAGTAAATACAGTAGTTGGTTTAGTAGTGTTATGAAATAGAATAGAAATAGTATTTAAATAAAAAAAAGAATGAATGGTGATTACATACATATAAATAATGGCGGTGAAGTAGGCCTAAAGCTCGAATTAATCCGTAACACTGATTCTCAGTTCCGGCGAAACCATTTCGGATTATTATACCTCTTTTTATACTTTTCTACATTTGCACCCGTGTGAGATCACATTCAACCCTATGAATTTATACATGTAAACGGACCAAGAATATCTTTGAGCTTCATCCGCTAATCTTTTGTTACTCTTTTAGTACTTGTGTAGGAGAAAGAACCTCAGATGTAACATACATGTCAATATTTATGCTCCTCGTATACATTGGCATCCGCTCACCTTCAATATCCAGCAAAGACATTGCGAGATCCTGAGAAGGAAAAATAAGATATATATATCAAATAAATTATTGACGATGGCATCTACTAATGAAAAGCATGGTATATCTTGGTGAAATATAACCTGATAAGTTAGCTACTCCAACAGACATGTTGGCAATATCCGGAGATGATCCAGCACTTTTGAAGACAGTTGAAGAGAAATAGAAAACAACATTTATTCCGGAAAATTGTTGCAGAGCAAGCAGAGCATACCCAATGAAAACCGCTGCAGCACAGTAAGTAGTAGATTTTTATAGAAACTTCTCCGATACATAATCCGCATCTTTGCTACCTCCATGTCTATCATCTCCATCTTGCACATGGAAAAATAAGATGTTGATGGCCATGTCTATACATAGGCTGCGGTGAGAGTGTAAAGAAGATCCCATACCTAATTTGCAGCCTTGATTATCTGAACTCGTAAACGCGGCACAGTGTTGAGCTTGTGTCTTTAGACAGAAGACGTTTTGACTGCAATTATAGATGAAATAAACAGCTTTTTAGGTATCTTCTAAAGTAAGAAGCCGCAAACAATTATTTACCTAAAGAACAGAAAGTACCTCAATGTTTCGGATAAGGAGGAGGGTGGCTATAGAGTCGGTATGCACAACTGAGTCTTCCACATATTCATGTTCAAAAATTAGAATCTATGCTTTCAGACTTAGTAATCAGACACTTCAAGTTATCTTAATATGTAGCATAATAATGGTACTTAATTAATAATTGTATGTATTTACCTAAAAGGCTTCTACCATATAAAATTAGTAATCAATATTAAGTTGCATACTATGTTATAAACTTTAGAACATGTCTCACCTCTGCCCCTGTTGCAACTTCAGGTTTTTAGCCTTCAAAGCTTTTGCCTTAGGAACCACTTCCTGTTTAAACATATTAAATACATATATATACCTAGTTAACCTCTAAATTTTGTTAAAATATACTGGAAAAAAACAAGAATTGAACTATTTAAATAACCTTTGTAAGAACCAAATCAGTTGAGTATTTGGGTTAAATATTGATCTTAAATTTGGGTCATTAGAATCCACCACTTCGGACACCCCGAAACCCTCTATTGCTACATCAAACATACACTTGATTATTGTCGTTAAATCCGTCCTGAATTTAGTCCCCAAAATTTTTAGTGCCTTTAAGGATTCCATAATAGATAAAAAGTTTATAAAAAAGGACATATATCTCACGGCCAAGTTTATATTTTCTAGTTTCCACCAACGATCCTATACTCATTATGACCTTTTGCAACGGCATAGAAGTGTATCAGTATAAACCCAAAAATTAAAACAAACATATATAAACTTACAGTACATCTAAGAACCAATACATAATAAAAAAACCAATTTTTTTTAAAGAAAATAAAAAATTAATAAAAGAAAGATTCAAACTTACTTTTTGGAAGATCAACTTCGTAACCTTCGTAGTAATTTACCTTTGCCGTTTCTTCTACCACCGCTGAATGATTTTTCCCACCATTAATTGAAGCATTATAAGTTTGATATTTGTATTATGTTAGTGAGCAAGAGGAAGAAGATGAATCAGGTGATGGTTAATTGATGTAAACAAAGAGATTGAGCAACTACAACCTGATAAACAAAATCTTCTTGAATGTTCTGGGTTACTGACATATTCGTTTGTGGTGGATATGAGTAAGTATAAAAAAAAGCAATTTGGGCCGGACGGACTTTAGGGCTGGACTAAGGTGAGCGGGCTGAGCCAGCAACAGTTGTTAAAAGGAACAGTAAAAACGCACATCTCAAATGAGTATATGTATAATGGTGTATCCATACAACTTAGCATTTGCAAAAAAAACTAAAAAATATATGGGTTGATTTACCAATTACCATGTTAAATACATTGTATTACATATAATCAAATTACGTAAAGAAAAAAGAGTTGGGCAGATTTAGGCAAAGTTTTGAGGTTCATTGAACTTTCCAGATATCTATATATTCCCTAACCACTATAAAACGGGCGTGAAAAATCCACTATTTAAAGTAAATATTAAAAGTAAACGCGTATCGAACTAAAACAATAATGATCATTAATAGAGTCGTACAAAGACATAAAAAATGAGAAATGTTACAGTCGTGTCTCGAACTTATGAAATTCTCTGCACACACCACATTGGTCAGTTTTGAGAGCCTAGATAGCATTAGTCATGTCCTGGAGCATAAATCGATCAGTCATTCCATTTAAAATAAATAAATCATGTATATAACAAAATAGAAAAATCTAATCATTTCTATTCAAAATCTAAACAGGTATTCATAATTTCATTTACTTGGATGAAATCTTCATATCTCCATCATCATCCCGCATACCATCCATATTGCTATTAAACTTTCATCATCTCAACGGGTTCGTCATCACTTTTGTCATTGCTGCATCATGGGCTTAAAATCATCATATTGACGACATATAAAGAGTCGGATGGCTTCTGAATGGTTCATTTATTCTGTCCATAACAAAGGGTATTTTAGACATTGAAAGAAATATATAGTTCCACAAATTTCTTTTAGTTTGTTCATATTTGACAGAATCTAGTTTTACCTCAAATGATTGCATGGGACGAATGTTTATCAGAACCGGGAAGAGAAACTTGCTTAAAGTTTGTGAAGCGGCAAGTCTTTTGCGGTAGTCCTTATTCAATATACACTGCAGTCGTGTCTCGAACTTGTGAAATTCTCTGCACACACCACATTGGTCAGTTTTGACAGCCTAGATAGCATTAGTCATGTCCTGGAGGCACCTTATCGTCACTGGTCACATCATTACGGTTTATATGGTCTAAGAAAACCTATAACCCACATGTTTTATATTTTTCTAATAATGAAAATTGCTATATACTTTGCATTATATATAACCATAAGTGACCATAGATTTAGTTGACTTATGTTTGTAGCTAAACCTACTCTCTTATTTAATTATTGTTAAATTTTGGACCATCTTGTAAAGGTTCATGCATTTTTTGCATGGGTTTATGCTTTTGAACGTTCTTTTGATTTGAATAAAACATCAGGTAATTAATATGGCAATCTGATCAGAACCTCATTCGATTGTGTTGGATCAGCAGCCCTCCTATAAATGATTGCATATTAGGCTAAAATGGTCTTTGGGAATTGGTATTGCATAAGCGCTTTGTAACACTTGAATCCCTATTGGCTTTTGTTTTGCTGAAATAAGCACTTATAAATAAGCAAAGGGGGCTATTTATATTTAAAGTTCTTAAAGGCCACATAAGCTGATAATATAGGATCGAAGCACCCACTAAATCTTAGACATTACATACCTCGAAAACACCGTTTGGTATCTCCATGATAGAAACATCAAAGGTACCGTCACCAAGATGAAAGACAACAATTAGATGGTCTTTGCTGTTGAATCCATATGAAAGAGTAGAAATAATCATCTCATTCATGCTTCCCTGCACATGAAGATCGACAGGCGCATCTTTCCAAGATAAGCTTGAGCAGTTTCCTTCATCATAGTAAGAACAAATGCACCATAGTAATAACTGGGATCTTTGTAGACACTAAGTCCCCAAAGCGCATGAAAAGTTGCCTTAATTCATCGTCCGTAATAACAGGGTCAAGATTGCCAACATAAACCTGAAACATGAAAGAGGAATGCAAATTAAGAGACATGAATAAAAACGAAGCTGCAGTTCAAAATACCTAACATACCGTTGTGTTAGTTGGATCGGTACAGAGGAAAAAGTGTTTACAGATAACATATTCAGTACGTTGAATCCATGAAAAAAAACGTTTCAGCGGGAAGCATTCTTGCAGTTTCTGTTAAGTTACCTTGTAGGTGTAATTCACTGATATTTTGGCCCGTAAATAGCAAGCGTCCTAAGATAGTATGGATCAGGGTACATAACAGGGAAATGCTTGGAAAATATATGACGGAAAAACCGTTAACCACGTTCGAAGTAGGTAAGAATATAGGTGAAAATTTCTACCCGTATACGTTTTAATGGGTGAATTCAGGATTTTTTTTATCTCTAATGGTTTAAACATTTTGTTTATCAGAGGACTATGAAAATAATGCACTGAAACCTTCTATTTTCACTTATGATTGATATAAGCGATGACGCATACATATGGACAGTAATTTGGGCTGACACAAATCTAAACACACACACCGATACATACAACCATATACATTGCATAATAAACATATCACTTGGCTACACTTTCTTGGATTTTTCAACAACTCTATGAATAAGGAAGAAAAAAAATTGCACCTGAATTCTAACTAAACTGGGACATAAGCTTGTAAAACTTCTCAATCTGGTGCTTTTAAGATGCGGCCAATCTTAAGTCCCTTGAACCAACCAAACACCTCATCCTTCAAACCCTAACCAATTAAAACAAATCAACCTAAATTTCAGAAACCTTCAAATTAAAATACATACGTAAGCATACATTTGATTTAGATAAAGTAGTTTTGAAGATTTAATTATAATCTCAAATTGGTTGAATCAAATTACAGGGCCTGTATCATAATTTTGATCTTACGTGCATCTTGTTTGTAAATTATTCCCTGCCTTCTTTTTCTTTTCGAGTCTGTGTTTTGATTGTTGAGATTTGATCTTACCTGCATCTTGTTTCGTTGTGTGATGAACATTGTAGGTGGTTCTAGACACTTTATGATATACTATATTTACAGCATGTGGATAGATGGGTTGAGCCAACGTATGGGCCAGACTAAGACGTTTGGGCTGGACCATAAACAATAGTTAACGTGAATAGTAACTTACATCTCTAATGATTATATATATAATAAATTTAATATTGGGTCAGATTGTCCAACTGACTGATTAGCCCAATTTTGGTGTCCAAGTTCTAAATAACTAAATTTGTAATGCAAAAGAGATACTATAGTTTTGAAAGTAAAATGACTTTGCAAACAACTTGAAAGCAGAATGCCAACCTGAAACAAAGCTATTGAAGAAGTATAATTATAACCATATGCATCAACCCGCACACTTAAACTCCAGGGAACTTGAAACATTCATTTGTGGCACGATAGAACAAGTTTGGTAAATGGTTATGTATCATTTGATCAATAAATCCTTTAGGGACAAAAAACGTTTCCTAAAAGATATAATTATTCATTCTGTATCGGAAATAGAAAGGGCACATTAAGCTGACACCATAACGAAGTCGTACTCCATACATATTGTTTATTCTCATAACAAAACACTAGCCTATAAATAAAAAAGGCGAAGATGCAATGAGTCACCACTCCATTTGCTTCCATGATTTAAACAATATCAGCCCACCTGCAAAACGTCAATAACAAAAATTAGCAAGTTTAGTTGTGAATTCAAATTGACACAAGAGAGTTTGAGACTTTACCCGAGCTCACTAAGTTTCATGAAAGACTCTGAGTAAGCTTGGAAGAAAGCATTCTGATCCTGTTATAAAATAGTCCCAATGTAAAGAAACCGTAAGTGTTCATAATATCACATGTATAACTCACTACGACATTACTTATGGCTGATTACTAAATGATATGTATATATATTTCATTAAGCCTTGACCATTTTACATGACGTGTGGATGTTTTTTTATCGTGTTTATGCTAACATAATCAGAATACTATACTTACAGCAGCATATTTCTCAACAAGAGGTCGGAAAATAGGATCCGCAAGGAGGGCCTTGTCGCTAGGTAGCTTGAGAAGCCCTGCCTTCTCACCAGCCAATAGTTCTCTGTTACGGGTAGAATAAATTTGTAATTATGTTATTCATGTATGACATGAGAACTACCAAAAGATGGTAGCAAATCTTACTTGTAGTAGCTGTTATCAAAGACTAACGGGTTTGATGTCCAAGATCCTTCAAACCCAGACTTGTCCTTGTGACCAGATCCCTAGATGCATAAGCAGTTGCATAATAAAATATTTTCACATTAAAAGTTGTAACTATTATAGATGGCAAGATGGTTGGTCCCGTAACAACTTATAATCGGTAGCTTTTAAGGGAATTTTATTCATACTTTCACTTTAAGAGAGTTTTATTAATGTATATAAGCAACATTAACTACTTTATAAGTAAATGCTTCACCAGAGTATGGCCACCAGACAGAGCAACTATATCTTGATCGTTCAAGCCCATGGTGTTGATAAATGTATTACGTAGTTCACCGGGTCCTAAAACATAAAAATGTGATATTATGGTCTGCGAACCGAAATATAATGAAAATCAACGTAACAAATTTTAACCAACCCATATTAGGAACAGGAAGACGGCCTTCTGGTGGAGGGGTGTTCATGTCCTGAGAGAATAAAAATTACCCCGTAAGAGTTAACAACCTATCATCATTTAAAAAACTTGCTTCTTAACTTTTAGTCTAATGATATCACATGATGTGGGTGCATACCGGTCTGCCAGGGTGGAATGGAACAATTGGTCCTCCGGTAACTTCAACCGCGAGTACACCAACCAACTATATCAAAACATACATAAATTAATATCCATAATACTAAATAGAGTTAACATGATATATATGTCAAGATACCATTAAAAAGTCGCCCCATGAGAGGATTTTAAACTCTTGTCTAAGAGGATCCAACATATTGATAGCAACATCAAGGCCAACGTTGGCACCATGGGCTTGCTCTTCTTTATGTCTTATGGTACCAAATGGACCTCCAGTCTTGGTCTTCACATCATATGTGGCAGCAGTGTGAAATCTGCAGACCAAATTTTTTCAACAATCAATTACGTTTTTCAAATTTTTATTTTTAGATTTGCTGCATAACGCGATCATAGTACTAGTTGATAATATTCGAACAGTTGACGTACGCAAGTCTCAACATGAGAGGAGAACATCCACTCTCAATTAGAAAGGCTTTGAGCTTCGGCTTGGCTGCTTCAAGTGCCATGCGGTACTCCTCGGTTATAACTGGATACATCTTTCCCATTGTCTCTGATTTTGCTAAAATCGAACTATATTAAAAATGAAAATCTGAGTAAGATACAGAAAAATCATATGCACTTCCAAATAAGTAAAAGCATATGAATTTACAATGGTGTACAA
Organism: Tanacetum coccineum; assembly: GCA_026074375.1. Lineage (NCBI taxonomy): Eukaryota > Viridiplantae > Streptophyta > Magnoliopsida > Asterales > Asteraceae > Tanacetum > Tanacetum coccineum. The sequence continues at coordinate 15,039 of BQNB010123239.1, forward strand.
AACATAACAAATGCACACTTGACATTTCTTAGATGTCTTCACGATAAGAACATATATTTTATAAGACTTCGTATCAAATATCAAAACGGAAATAAAACTAAAGTTACTCTTGGAAGTCACATCTGAAATCGTGCTATGAGAAGAACATCAAAGGTGTTTAAAAGATCATCATGGACAAAATCACAAAATGGATAAAAGTAAACTTAAAAGTTTACTTACAATGTACCTCGAATAGTTGATGAGATAAAAGATGGAATATAGCACTTGGATTAAAAATGAATGTGTTAGAAAAATGGCAACACTTTGTTTTTATAGGGGAGTTTAGTTTCACGTTTTGCTAGTATTTATTGATCTTATTTTGGATGTTAATTGATATGGCAGTTTTGAGATATAAATGCAAGAGTTAAAAAAAAATCGTTGAATACTTTTAAATAAACGTATTCAGCTATTGATTTTTTTTTCTGTTTTTAAATGTTGTTTGAATTTTGATTATTTTACAGGCAATCAAGTCCTTATATTGCAAATGTTTTTGTTCTACCAAGTGAAAAGAAAATAGGATGAATTATCGGAAACTTAATGATAAAATGTAACTAAGAACGCCCTAGTCGTGCAAAACCTCGTGTAAGATTCTCCCATACTAGAAATTTGATGCAGAACAGATTCTAAAAAACTAGGTATAGTTTAAACTTTAAAGTTCAAACCATGTAGTGAATCTTATTAGACAATATGTATAAAGGTTTAAGCTATAGACGTTTTCTTTATCAAATGTACCAGTATGTTACGACGGCACGTGTACCTAAAATATTACTTATACGCAGTTCATTTACCATTAGGTATAGGTGTCATTGTCTACCCCAAGGTGGTACGTGTCTTATAAAAGCTGTAACAATCTCCCCACCTCTCTTATGCCCCGGCTTGGTAGGATTGGGTATAGTAATTGTTGTCGTAGGAGAAAACAATTTGACAGAAAATGTGTTAATCACCATACAAGTTGTGTTATAAAATTTGATTTGGTTACTTTTATGACTATTACTCTGTTAGGTTTATATATGAGCCCATTCTCAGCCCACGATATGTTAAATATTTTTGTGCTAATAACAAGAAACGACATCGTTTTGAGGGTGCAAAAACGACGTCATTTTGCACCCGGGCTGGTCGTTTTGCTATTAGGCTGGTCGGGTGTGACTGGGATGGCCCAAGTGCCAGCTCGGGTCTTCATTTTTTGGGTCGGGTCGTTTTGATATACACACCGGCAGGATACCAACACACACACACACATTCATCAACACACACACATGCATAGTGAATATCGACGCCGATGGTGACGGTTTTGAATGGCGATCGTCTGCCGCTAGCTCGGGTTGCGGGTTGCATGCAAGTTTTTGGCTTCATTTGTCATTCATGGCTTTGGAGATTGACTTGTTTTGCGAAAAAAGTTATTTGTTCTCGATATAGGCGATCTTCGAACGGCGATCATCTGTCGGTAGGTTTTGGTGGCGGGTTGCATGTAAGTTTTTGCTTCATTTGTCATTTATAAAATCTGTTGATTCGTGATATAGGATTGTTGCATGTTGAGGATGTTAATTTGTTTTAAATTTTGCTGGTTAAAGTTATAGCTGTTTTAGGGGTTTTTGTCTAACCCATGGTGGTGTACCTGATTTTGATTTAGGTATCGTCATTGTTAGAAAAAATTGTAGTAACAGGTTTTGAGGTTTATGTATGTTGTTCATTGGTTAGGTAAGTTTATGGGATGTTGTAGTTTTATAGGTTTTTGTTTTGAATGTTGCGGTATTGTGTGTTTTCGGTTGGTTTAGTGGTTATTTTATAGTACGTTGGACTAAACAGTTGTGTTTAATCTTTGCGTTTATATGATGATTTGGTCATTTGATGATTTTTTAAACCTGAGGTTAAATGAAGTGATATTTTGTGTTATAGTCAATAAAAAGAAGTGTGTCGTTCATGGTTTCTGCTTGGCCGTTTAAGGTTTTATTTTTGTTTTAAAGCAGAATTACCGGTAGTTTTTTGAGGTTATAGATTATCGTGGTGTTGCATTATTGAACGTTCGAATGTTTGTTGGTCGTTTGAAGTTTGAGTTGGACCCTTTGAGGCTTAGCCTGTATTTAGTTTGTATTGAAGCGAGTAAAAGTTGCGTCTGGTTCGTGATATTATGTTTTAGAGTATCTAACGTGGATATTTGCTTATTTTCTAAAAATGTCAAACGTATGTTGTGTTTTTTTGGCAGGATGCAGTCATTTTCCGACGATATGGGATGTGTATGATCGTATGAGGGTCGTTTTGGTTTGGCATTTGTTATATATGTTTTTACTTCTTTAAAGTTTATGATGTTTTCAATTAATTGAAGAATACAAAAGTTCTTTGACTCTCGGCTGTTATATTTTAATTTAAGTTTTTAGATTGGGTTAATTGCTTAAAAATGTACTATACTTGCCACTTTTTGTCATTGTATGTAGACAACTATTTTTTTTGCCATTGTGTCGTTCAACTTTTAAATTCGTGCTATTGTGTGTATTTTGTGACCATTTTACCCTCACTTTTTTCAAATTTTGAAGGGTAAAATGGTCATTTTACATGCAGAAATAGTCGCAGAATACACACAATAGTACGAATTCAAAAGTTGAGCGATACAATGGCAAAAAAAATAGTTGTCTACATACAATGACAAAAAGTGGCAAGTATAATACATTTTTAGGCAATTAACCCTTTTAGATTCCTATTGTTGTTGTTATTGTAGATGTTTTTGTTGACAATGCAGGAAAAATTATTTCACGTAGACGGTGCCATCAATGCAAGTTCGTGTTTTAGTTTTAATGTTCATGGTCTGCATTAGTTGGAAGTTGAAAGGCGCTTTGGTATTTTCATTATCTTCTAACAACATCGGATGTGTGTTGTTGTTTTAGGCAGGCTGCAGTTGTTTGACGGTGATATGGGCTGCATATAATCATAAATTCTATTAGGTGTGTTCTGTTTCGGTCTTTCTTATATATGTTATTATATTTTCAAGGTTTATATGTGACACCCCGCAAATTTCCGTTCAATATTTTAGCCGTTACCGGTCGATAATTTGAATTTTTAAAGTTTCGTTTAACTTTTACGTTCAATCGGGAAGTTTTCCCGCTTTTATCTGAGAATCGTCTCCGGGAGCGATCCGGGACACCAAACGTTGTAGTATTTTGATAATATTCACGTTTTTATATTTTAAGGCAATATTTAAAATTTCATAACTTTTGGTGATACCGTTACTCGTTTTTGTTATTCGCGTGCTACGTGTTTTATTTTGATCAATAAGTGCAAGTTAGGAACCATAGAAATTAATTCATCTCAAACCAACTAACTCTTGCATGGTGGAGACCATAATGGTCCCCTCCTTTGGCTTCTTGCAACCGAATACCACCAACATGCATGCATGGGATACCATTTTTGAATTTTGAATCATATAAGACACATTCAATCCATCATGTGACTAGTTTTGTCCACCTTAAGCCCCCCATTGGTGGATCAAATTGGTCCCCTCTTGCTCCCTTGGCTTCTAGCCGACGCACACACAAGCACACACACTCTTGGTGTGTGAAATTTTGTTCTTATATAATACATGCATATCTCATTCATTCTTTCATTATTCACACACACAAAATTTTGAGTTTTCTCTCTTCTTTCTTGCTCTCTTGTTCGAACCACCTCACACACACACACACACACACACATAAACTCATAATTTTCTCAATCTTGATAAAAAACCTTTGAAGATATTGTTCGTGGTTAATAATTTATTGTATTCGGGTTACTTATAAATAACGTTTGGGTTGTTTCTAGTCATCAATCATCCTTTTAAACCATTTCTTTTTGTAAGTCTCTTAGTTTTTTTAAAACTTGTACTTTCATGATCATCTTGATGCATACATACTAGTTCTACAACTTATTTTGCAAAAATAAAGATTTTAAAACTACGTAAACCTTAAAAGGTTATGCATATGGTTCGAAAATAATAAAAGGAAATATAAGGAAAGTATAGTTTTGTGATCGTGGTTATTTTCGTGTTATCAAAATGGTATGTTAGAGCTTATTTATATTCGGCTTATATAATAAGCTTTTTGAAAAGCTTATTTTGATTTATTGAGCTTAATAGGCTTATGCTTGTATTCGGCCCAACTAGGAAAGGGAGGAGAAATGTTTGTTTAGCTTATTTTATTTTGGCCTATATTTTGTTAGCTTATTTTCTAGCTTATTTTGAAGGGACAAATGGTAAACTTATTTCGGCTTAACTAATAAGCCCGAATATGGCTTATTGGGCTTTTAGCCGCGTCCCACAACCAAGGCCCAACACCACGAGCTTATTTTTGAGCTTATGTGGTTCGTCTTATTATTGCTTGGCTTATTGTGAGCTTATTTAATAGCTTATTATTAAGTCGCGTGTTTATTATTTAATGTTTTGCTTATCAAACTATATGGATAAGTAAAACTACATTTTTGGACTTAACGGGCCAAGGCCCAACATAAACACAATACACCAAGGCGTAAAGCTACGATGTAGCTAATTGAATAAGTTCATGAATAGCTTATTTGATAGTGTACGACTTAGATGCTATACGTTTAACTCATTTTGAACGTTGGACGTTACGAATAATAATATTAGGCTTATTGGGCCTAAAAGCCCAATAAGGGTCCGAATGGTCTTTTGATAACTTATAAAAAGAGATTTGATGATGTATAGGTTGTGATTATGAAAAGTGGATTAAAAGTGATTTGAAAATGGTTTTTAATAAAGTCTACGACTTTGGAAAAATGTGTAACACGAACGGATCATGCCGAAATTTTTATAAATTATTATACTTAGTAAATACTAGAAAACGCACATGATAAAACTAGATATACAAGAATTTAATAAAGTGCCGAACAATATATATATATATACAAAAGTATATAAAATATATATTTTTACTTAGACATTTATATGTATATAATATTAGTATACATACTATTATTTACTCGTTTTACTTACGAAAACATTTTGACTATTATACGATCACAAGCTTTAATTTTTGTAAACATATTAACAAAAGTACACTAGTATATGCTTA